>JANHGB010041875.1:14489-28318 GCA_026283785.1 Coracopsis vasa
AAAAACCCCAACCAACCCAAACAGAAAACAAACCAACCCCCATAAACAACCCAAAAAGGTAGGAAGAGAATGTGATGAAGTATTTTAGTGCATGAGGCTTTAATTAGGAAAACAAGACAAGAATGTTGAGAATAGCAAAACTAGAATGTCTGGAAATACCCATTTTACTTAGGAGCCAGCTGAGGTGTGAAAACAGCTGAGGTGTAGAAAACTTACTCCTGGGATTAGATACTTGAAGAACACAGTGAGAGAGCATTCTCTGTGTCCTGTTGTCCCTTGATGGTACAAAACATTACTGGTCAGTGCTAATGATCAGGGTTTTTTGTTTTGATGTTTGTTTTTTTTACTTTCTTAAAACATTCTGTTCCCGATAACCAGTGCTGTTATCAGATCTAATGAAAGAACAGTTTTAAACCAAAACCAGTTCTTTTATCGGAAAAGGAAGCTACAGAAGTTTTCCTTTTGAGTCTGGTGTTGTGTTAAACAGTACTTTACCTCACTGCTGATGGGAAAACAGTACTGCATTATTCTGTGAACGCCTATATGCAGTAAGAATTTGATCATTAAAGTGGAGCATTCCAGTGTTCTGCTAAAATACATATCTGATGTAAAGAAAATGGAACTAAAATGCTATGCAGGTCACACCCCAGAGGTATACCAATTTTATTTGGAAGTGTTTGTACCTATGCAAACAATGTTTAATAAACATACTGCTGCATTGCATAGCAAACATACTCTGTTTTCTTTTAACATGACACTTGCCAGCAGCTGTTTCTTGAGCAGGTGTGACTGTTTCTTGCATGATACACAAAAGAGAGATGAAGATATTGTGAACAAGGTAAGCACAATGAAAATTAAATTTGCCTCTAGCATGACTAGTATCTGCTTCCCCCACATAAGGTGAACAGTGAGACTCCTTGCCTCTCACACAAAGAATGCAAATAGATTGCTTTTGCCAAATGGAGAACTAGAGGATTAGCACCCAAAGAGTATTTGCTGCAGGAGTTAAGTCTGGTCACAAGCTGTGGCTTGCCTGAACAGGTACAAGGTGACACTAGTTCTTCAGGGCTGATGGCGTTCTTCATTCACCATATTGCTAATGGGGTAATACAGCTCACTCCCTGCTGTATTGTTCAGAAACATTGCTCTGGTAGAAATCAGGTCTTTCTGAGCCTTTCAAAAGGTGAACTGTGGTCACCTCTGTCCTCCAGAGGGAACTACAAAGTCTCAGGCTGGATCCTTTAGGTCTAGTTTAACAATAGCAAATCAGGCCAGTGCTTACGAACACGCTGTGTTCTGCAGTGACCTGTCCCAAAGCACTTCTGAAATGAAATCAGGTTGTGCCCTTACAGAGGCCTAACACTTGCAGCTGTTTTAATAAGCTGATTTTCCACTTGCTTGGAATTTATTACAAGACCATACTGCTGATAAAACTTAGACTGTTCTTCGGGTCTCAGCAAACTCTGGGTCTGTACAGGCATATACACAAATCCTATCTTAACAACATAGGAGAAGAGTATTACTACTTCATAAAAGAAGGCACTGCTTTCCGAGGATAGGGAGATCATCATCTAAGAACTCTACTTTCATGCCTATTTCTTAATCCTAGTTTCACAGAACTAACAAGTTCTCAGAACTTTATGCAGAAAAGATCCAAGTTCTACAAAGCGTGAACAGGATAGACCATTTAGGCTCCAGTTATAGTGCACTAGATGTGAATACTCTGTGCAACTACTGCCAACAAAATACTTGCTGGCCAAGGATTTGTGGTTTAAGTCACACATAAAAAAACTAGCCAATACAAATACAAGTAGTGGCCTAATACATGCAAAGATACAGAGCTAAAAATACACTGTAAGCACCACTTTAACTGCAGTCTGAAATAAAATCTTTATTTTATGTATATTATGTTCTTCTAAACGCAGAGGAGCAGAAGTATTTAAAATAAGACTTGCATCCTCATTCAGGATCACTTTACAAAGTTGTATTTTCAGCCTTCATAAAATCATACAAAAACTATTTGTGACAACATACTCAAAAATATAGCAGATTTAAAGCATTTACATTTTACATGATCCAACAGTGCAATATGCACTTAAATTTAAACCAAGTTCCTGATCAACAATATGTTGTAATTAATCTAAAGCATGATTTACCACTCAGTTGTTTTGTCAGGGGGTTTTAAAACAAGTCAGTTTCTAAAAAACTAACTTAAAGATTTTAACTTAAATCATACTTAAGTTCCACACAGAGCAGTTACCCTGTTTATTCAGGGCTGACATGTGATGATGCATTGCCAATTGTATTGTACTTCAGAAAAAGCAGTAAAGATCCCTGCATCCTGCAAAAAGCCAAGCCAGCTGATGCTTGTAGATTACCAGTACAGGTAGCCCTGCAGTCCTGGAAAGAGACCTAAACGGTATCTTCTGATAAAGTTAACTAGCTAAATTAAAAATATTCTACCTAATAGTAAAAACATGCAAAGCTCTTGGTTAGAGTATAAAATGGTCCAATAAAACAGCTATCCGTTTGTGTTTGTTCAATGGCTGCTTATCCCAACACAGACAGAGGCCCATCACATGTAACTCGGTGACAGCAAGCCACAGGCCTGCCAACCCTAAAAACCCAAAGCTGAGATAACAGCAGAGAATTACTCAGCTGTACCACCACAGGATGAAAAGCAGCAGCTAACAGCCAGTCTTTCTACTCATGCATCAACAGGACAACCCTAAAACTGGATGCAGAAATCCCTAGAAGCACACTGCTAAGTGCAGAGCTGATGAGGGTACTTACTTCCCACAATCTCCTGGCCATGCTTCTGTTCCTGCACCTAGGATATTGCTGTCAGGGCATGTTGCTGGCTCATGTTTAGTGCTCTGTCCACTGGGATAACAGGAGCAGTTCTTTTCATGTGGAGCTGCTCCCCAGGCAGTGAATCCCTGGTTTGTACCACTGCAAGGAATTATTCCCATTTCTAATGATTTGAGGCATTTTTGCCTGAATAATGGTGAGTGCTATACTCCAAGACATGGAGTCCTTTCACTGAGCATGAATGTTTGTTTTCCACAACAGAATTTGACCATGATGGGTGTAAGTGAGCCAAAGCCTATTTTATTTAACAGATTGAGGGGTGTAGGAAAGAGAGGCTCCTTTTTTTGACTGATGCACGTATACTTTATGAATATTCAGGAAATTCTGTCCTACTTCTTTTCTCATAATCTTTTCTGACATCAGAAGCTTGAATTACAATGCCAAAACGAAGAATATATTTGGTTAGAAAAATCATGTTTTGACTTGTATCTTGAGCAGATTTGATAATGAGAGAATCACTGTTGAGCCCCACTGTGTGATTATTAGACATTATTAATGTCTTTGTCTTGGCTATTACTAAATAATTACTAGAAAAGACAAGCATTTGTGTTGATATAGTTCCTGAATGGGAAGGAATTGTGTTCTTTTATGTTGATCTTGCAGAACCTTACCTAAAACTTCAAATAGTCTCTGGGTTTAGTTTGTTTTCTTCTCTGGGATATCCAGATTTATCCCCGTCTGTCATGTTTAATTTTTAAAAGGTAATATGCATAATGCATAATATTGCTGCAGTTAATTTTAAACTTCCTTTTTTTTAATTTGCTGGTTGGTTGATCAGCTGATTTTTTCCAACATTTTCCTTACTAAATATTTTCTGAGGAAAGCCATCAAATAGAAGCAGTCTTCACATACTAATGCCAGTGTGGTGGAATGGGTTCCCCATTTGCTGGATGAGAAGGTTTCAAACTCTCTTTCTGCAGCACTTCATTTGTCTTGCAGAATTGACCTGGATTAGACAAGATTCTTTGAAAGGTGAGTCAGTCTATCAATAACACACTGCTTGTACATGTATGTTAACATTGTTTTGTTTAAAACCGAGTGCACTGCACTAGTCTTGCAGTATATGTTCTATATATTTGCATCTTCTTCTTTCAATTTACTGATTTATCCTGCAAGAGACTTCCTGCTTTCTGTAAGGTGCAGAAGACTCTATATAGCTGATGTAGTAATCAGAGACTGAAGAATTACAAGAGGAAGGCAGAAGATTATTGGAAGCCCCTGTCCATGTCTGCTTCAGCTTGAAGCAGGGCATGAGCTGCTGGCTCTCAGTATCCTAATTTGGCTGCATAAACCAACTTTAGTGCAGTTGTACCAACAGCAAGTGCAAAGCCAACCTGCTACTGTTGAAAGATTTGCCAATGTCAATGAAATGTTCTTCTCTGTAGTCAGAAGAACAAGTTTACAACTTTAACTTATAAATCAGGAACTTGGTGCTACACCTATACCTCCTAAATATGGGAACCATGAAACCCCAGAGTGTAATTCTAGGGGAGCTAGTTGGATGCAAGGCATGTGGTTTCGCAGCAAACTCAGGTTTTGCTCCTCACAGCTGGAATCTCTCTTAACTGAATTGGAGTTGTGAGGGTAATGTTTTCTTTTGCAGAAGAAAAGAGATACTTCTTCTGTAAGAATGTACTGTTGCTAGAGGATTTCTGTGCTCAGTTATTAGAAGTCTTTTAAAGAGGGGAAAATAGTGCTTGATATGCTGAGAGAATTAATAGATGTTAGAAAAATATCAGGAGTGCATAGCAAGTATCCCAAGGTAATATAAGGTTAGATAAGAACTTTCAACATCTTCGCTGGTCTGTGGTAAATGCAGAATACTTTAAAGTGAAACAGAAATTAAACAATTTCACAGCAGGCACACTAACATTTTCCAGAGAAAGGCAATGCAGCATCATAGTCCCATTTAGCTTGCAGTAATGGGTTAGTGTGCCTGTAACATCTAAGGTCTTTTCCAAGGAGAGAACTGTGCACATTTATAAGAATGTGGTACAGAGCTGGGACCTAAAAATAGAGAATCATGTTAAAAGTGGCCACAAGGCAGCAGAGAGCATAAAGAGAAAACAGATGCAATTTAGGCCCATAAGATTTATTGAGGCAAAAGTTTATTTCACCTTCTTTCTTTCTTCATATATATCCCATTCTACAGCTTGCAACTCCATTAATCACTGAAATGCAAAACTCCAGCGGCATGAGAAAAGAGAAAGAGGAGCCCATAATGGAGCCTGCTCATTAAGAAAAGCTCAGGGATGTGAGCATGGCTCTTGCATGTTTTAACTTTATCTTTCTTTGTTAATATTTTAATGTCATTTTAACTGTTAAAATAATGTTATTGTCTTTATAGACAGAGTTTATTTTGAACCTTAAAAACATCAAAGTTTTTTAACATGGGTCAGGGATTTGGGGCTTGGTTCATTAAGAGCGTTAGGGTGTTTTTCAACAAGAAGAATATTTCTGCACTTCTGGAGGCTTCCTGAAAATCCTAAAATAAATAATAGAAAAATAGTGATTTAAAACCTAATTTCTAATACAAACCAGTCCTGGCTGTCTAGATGAAGAATAAGCTTCAATAAATGGGAGACAGACGCAAGCCTCTTCAGTATGAAGAGTAGCGAGGATGCAGAAATAGAAATAGGTTTTTCATTACATGAGGGATTATGCTTGGGCCAGAAATGCCAAATATTCTGTGGACCGCAGCTGCACTTTCTGTCTACTGTTGTATTAACTGGTAATAGTAAAACAATGATGTGATGGTAGAGACAGCTATTTGTTCTCAGAAATACAGAAAAGTTGTTTTCCTTTCCTTTGCTTGGATTGCCATATTGTGCTCCATGGCAGATCTTAAAACTTCTATCCTTTTGCAGCAAATGGGCTACAAATTAAAATACAGGTTCTCCTTGAGCACCACCTGAGGATGCACATACAGCTGCTGATGTGCTCCCTTAGCCAATTTTTCCTTCTGTCGTTCTGACACTCCTTAGTCAATTCAGGGACTCGTTATCTGCTTGCACAACCTGGGTCATTGCAATTGCCTAAGCAGCCATGGGCAAGTGACGCCAATTATCCCTGTAGCTAAGGAAGTGTGTGACTGGTACTGAAAGCAGTGAATTTATAGACATTCAAGAAAACAACAAGATATGTCTTGCTACTTGATTGGGTTTCTGTCATTTGATCAGCATTAACCACTCTCACATTAGCAGCGAGACTGGAAATAGTATTGGTTTTCAGGATGTAGTTTGGTGAAAGGTTTCATTCAATCTCATCTTAGAATATTTGTAAAGGGAAATTACTGAGGTTGAAAAGCTGTGATTTTCATCTCTCTGTTTAGATTTTATGTAGATCTCTGACGGAACGAGTTTTATCTTTTGCTTTAGGACAAATAAATGTTTAACAACATCTAATACATGCGGTTCTCTTCATCTTTAGATTTATTTTTTTTCCTGTCAAAAATCTATGCATATTCTTTCTATAAAAATCACTGTGAAAATGGTCTGCTTAACTCTATTTCACCTTACTATGAAGTATTGTTTTAATATGTTGTTTGACTTTTTAAAGTGAGTGTTCATAAATCACTCATCTTTTCTACCGTATTTACCAGTAGAAAGCTGTAAACAGAATAGAAAAGGGCTTTTAAAGACCGTGTAACTTGCTTAATATTGATTTGAAACTCCTGGAATACTACATACACAACAGGTAAACTGAAGGAGTGGGAATTTGCTTTGCTTCGACTGTGTGTGCATTTTAAAATGTGCACTTTTGACTGTGGTTTCCATGATTTGAGGGAACAGGTACTTAGTATGGAATTCATGGTTTCAGAATTCCTGGATCACGGTTTCAAAGCCATTCACATCCCAACCTGCATTCCAACCCAAGTCTAGAGTAGGGGACCTTTTAGTAGCTACTTGTAATAGTATGGTGGTGTGCTGATGAGTAGCCCTCAGTACAGCACAGCTGAGGGGCTCAGGCAGAGGGCAGGTGTAGCCTGCTAGAACAACCCAGGCAGCTCCTGGGCTCCTCCTGGCACTGTCCTTTGCAAGGGGCCCAGAGACCCTGGAGAAGAGTGAAGTGCAGGTTGGGGATTGTGCAACAAATCCTCCCCTGACAAGGACGGGCAGCTCTATGCCTAAGACCTTGGACTTGGTCATTTCACATGGAGGATGCCTTTGTCCTGTACCTGTGACCGGTGTGTGCTCAGTTACTTCTCAGGGAAGGGGCAGCACATGGCCTTGGACTGAATGTATAAAATCCATCCTATTTGTTACCTTTAGAGTATGGAGCCTTATCCTGAGCCCAGATCTTTTCTGAATAGGAAGGTCCAAACCAAAGCTTAGGGCCCAGAGTTTAAGAATTCCAGTTCTTTTAACACATAGATTAACATGGGTTTTTTTTCAGCTGTCAGCTATCCTTTACATACTTTCAGCAGATTTTGTTTCAAATGCTTTCTATTAACAGCTTCCGCTGCATGCCACAACTTGTATACTGTGTGTCCTGATTTCGGCTGGGATAGAGTTAATTTTCTTCCTAGCAGCTGGCACAGTGCTTGCTTTGGCTTCAGTCTGAGAATAATGCTGATAACACACGGATGTTTTCGTTGCTGCTGAACGGTGCCTACCCTGATCAAGGACTTTCCAGTCTCTCATGCTGGGTTTAAACCACAGCACTCTGACAATCCCAGAGCGGTTTGCAAAAGAGGTAATGGTTGCATATACTGCATACCTTGCTTTTCCTTTAGTATAGTCATGACTCTGGAATCATATCTATTTTTTTATAGCTGTACAAAGCAGTTTCCCAAGTTCAGTATTCAGAGGGTTGACACGCGGTTAAATGACTGAACACAGCAAATCAACTGTAAGTTTCTGTGGGGCTGCTTTTAGCCAAAATTTGCAAGTTTTCCCACACAGTTTTAATGTTTGAACCCAAATCTTTGTGGTTTCAGAGACAAAAGACATTTGTATTTCTCACTAGGCAAAACAGGCCTCAAATAGCAAGGGCCAGATACAGGGGTTTGTAGGTGGCAGTAATTCAGTCTTTTGCTCAGTAATGTTACCCAGGAAGATCTTCAGGTGAAAGAATTACTGATTTGATCAGCGGGCAGGAGAAAGGCTTTGAAAGTAAGTTGATTCTTTTCAGCAATCACTGTTTAGCTAGTCTCAGTCACAGTGGTTCAGCACAGGAGTACTCTTAGGTAAAAATGAAGTCATACAATTGTATTGAAGGCAACTGAAGCTTTGCTTTCCTTGGCTGGAAATGTAAACACAAACATGTCCTTTCTTGTTTGAAGGAAAATACAAAATCCTAGATGCTTTCTCCTCACTTGAAGTGAGAAGGGGCTAGGGCTGTGGGGCTTCTTCCTTCTTCTGTCCTCTTTTACTTGAATATCTTACATTAAGTATATTTTCTATCAACATGCTTGTGCACTGTGCAACATGTGTTCAGTCTTTAGTAACTCATGGCACTTGTCAGTGCCAGCTGTGGACTTGGAGAGCTATGTGTGTCACCGTCATGAAAATATCACCTTTGGCAACTCAGGAAGTGGAAATCCTGCAATCGTTATCCCTGGTTTGCAGTAATATAGATGCCCTGCATGCCATTTACAAATTGAGACATTATTGCTTGTAAAAAATGCCATTTCAGTTTGAACTCTCTGACTAGTCTGGTAAGATAAAGATAATATTATTCTATGATGGTTTTACCTTCTAAAGCCTTGCCTAAATATAAACAGAGTTTTTCCCTAAAGCCTTTTCTTGGAAGTCAAAGGTCTGGATTGAAATGGCAAGCTTATAATAGAGTTTGAGCTGCAGAATGTGAAAAGGCCAAATTTGTAGTAGACAGAATTACATTATACATGTCTCTACTTTGCTTATTGTTTGTGTTTATGTGCATAGATACCTACAAATTGAATTGATTTCTAGATATATATTTCTCTGATTTCTTTCACCTGTTTTTTGTTTTATGCTCCTAGATGAACTTAAGTCACATGTAGATAATATTTTGTGGTGAGCTAAAAATTACGAATATTACTATAAATTGACAGAAATTATGAAAATATTTCCCCTACTTTTTAGTTATTTTATGTATTTGTCAGAATTTTACCCTAGGCCCATTCTTGAAAATGCTCCATGTGTACCTTTCTGAAGTCTGTTGGGAATGCCCACGTAAGTAAAGTCAGGAATGTGAAAATGAATCAGAGTTGGAGCACGCTTTTCTGCAGCAGGGGAGAAGTTTACAAAAATAGCTAAGGCAGTAACTGAAAACACCTTTATTTTCTTTGCTGAAATTCACACTATCTCAAAATGTTTAATATTTTGGGGCAATCTAGCACATATTTGCCACCAATACTAACTGATAATGAAGTATAAAATTGTACTCGTTTATAGTGAGAAACGTGACTTAGAGCCATCGGTGCTACAGGGTTGGCCGTAGTTTCAGTGCAATGTTTTGTATAAACATTATATGGCATACCTAAGGTTCACTGCACACTAAATCTGCACTCTCCCAGCAGATTTACAGATCAGCTGGGCCAGCAGAAAACTGCCATTCCCTCTGTATGCTTTTGTGAAAGAGGGCACTAGAGAAGAGTCTTTAGGCAAAAGCTACTTAGGGCAAAGCATTTTGTCCCAGTTATGAAACTGGTGAAAATCCCTCTAACTGTTACTTTGATGGTATGGTTTTAAAACCAGCCCATGGCTGGGCAAAACTTGAACTGAAAGTATTCTTAGGCACCTCTAAAGCTTTAAAGCAAAGTTCTTTCAGTTTTGCTGACGGAAGGTGAGATGCAATCTCCTGTGAGCATGGAAGGGCGGGGTGGAGGACAGTGCAGATTTTTCACTTCATCCTCTCTTAATGTGAAATCATCTGGATTTGACCATCCGTTCTTCCCTGCCCTTGGCAGTGGTGCAGGCACCACTTCACAGCGTCTCTCTGGCACCATCAATCTGTTGTATGAGCTTGCAAGTGAGAAATGGACTGGGATGCCATGCTAGGAAAACAAATAACACCAGTGTCCTAGCCAAGGACTAACAGATGGGGCTAAATTCTGCTATCCTCTTAGTAAATCTAGCTAGAAAATTGACAACCAGCTTTTTCAACTTGAATAACTACGCCCCAGGTCTACAAAAGGAATTCCATGTACCATTGCATAGCACTTGCCTCTGTGGTTGAACTTGATAGATTGCATTGACCCACAACCTGTTTTCCCACTGACCCCCTTCCCCAATTCTATTTTCTCATGGGCATTTTAATTCTTGCCAGTCTGGACACCTTCCAGATAAGCCAGGTATTGCTGATGTCTTTCAAGAAAATGCAGGTTTAATTATGCACTTGGATTTTATTAAGGGAAAACACATATCCTGAGGTATTCTCATAATTAAACAAAAGTGTAGAAGCCAGTATTCTACTTTTTATTTTCCTTAAGAAAAAGTGAACGTCTTCTTTAGGAATAATAAAAATCTTGTAAGTATTATTTATTTGTAAAGCAATAGCTGCTGTGATTGAAATTAAACATGGAATCATGCAGCTTCTGATTAATTCTAGCGCAGAGGAGCCAAAAAAAGGACTTGATTTTTGTGTAAATAGGCTAAATTAAGCTTCTGGTAAATAATGATAGTTGGAGGAATTGAAAACCAAAAAAAAACCAACACCAAGACAAAAGTTTTATTCCCTGCTCAATGAAATTGCTTATTCATTTTTTAAAAATAAGTTAAGACTATGATTCACTGTTTTCTAGAATTGAGATGAATTATAGTAAATGCTAATTTAGCTTATAAGCACTTCACTGTGGGGAAAGTAAATGTTATTATTCCTACATTCCAGATGACTAAATTGAGTTTCAGTAATGTATATATTTTACATTACTGTAAAAAATGGACCTTAGGTCTGCTGGTTTTGAGCATCCGTTTTGAGTAGTATCATGGTCTATATTCTGGTATTTAAAGGTAATGTAATAACTAGATCTAATGAAGATCCCTGGGTTACAGAAAGAAATCATAGCACAAGGTGGTAAAGTATGATTGACAATTCACACCTATTTTCAGGTAGTTCTGGAGGAGAGATCTGTGTGTGAATGTTTGTGTCTGTTGATAATGAAGCGACTTCTTCATCGAGTGATATGATATCCAATGATAACACCAGATTCACTGCCCTCACTTTCCAAGGAATCCTAGTCATTCACATCACATTTGGAGCAATGTTTTAACATTGTTTTCCCTTACAGTAGGCACAACATTTTGTTCTAGCTAACGTCTCACCACCTTTATTTGTGAATAACTGATTTTTTTAAGTTATTTTAAGGAAGAATGTCAGTATGGTATTTGAGTTCTGATATTCTGTTAAAGCTTTGTATCAGGGTCAACCAAGTTTTGGGGGGTCTGCATGTCTGTGTTTTTCTCCGTGTCCTGCTCCACCTAACCAGCTTGTGTTCCAGCTGGTTTGATTTTCCCAGATATGCAAGGAGAGGGCTGTAGCCATGGGTGCTACCAAGGCAATTAAAATCTTCCTCTCATCTTTCAGAATGCAGGACTTGCTCACTCAGCACAACCTTATCTATCCATTTTCATTTCAGGACCCTGAATTACTGTCCCTGTGGGGCAAAGTACTGCTTTTCAGGTTGTTTGCTGGGGAAACATCGCACCTTGGGGGGAAGTACCGCTATTTCAGCACTTTCTTCCCTCCCGTGACATCAAGAGCATTCACTGGTTGTTGCTGCTGCGTCGGGTAGGATACCCTCTGCCCACACACAGTGTTAAGTCACTTGTTACCATTATTTTAGCTGACGTTTATTATTCTTCTGGAATAGACAATGATAAAGGAGCAATTTCTTCAGAGCAGGAGCTGACCACTTGGGGAATCTTTCAGTGCTAGTCCTATTCTGCAAATAAATGACAAATACTGGGTTCTGGGACTATGAGTCCCAGGGTCTTTTATTAGCAGGACATTCACCTTAAAACATAAAATTGGTTAAAGTACAATCTGATGTGGCAGAAGCTGTAACAATAATAATTAAATATTTTACAGGAATGCTCTGTTCTGAAGGGAAGAAGACAAGTTTCATTCTCTTTCCCACACAACTCAGAAGAACTTTATAGAACAAGGAAAAAGAGCAGTTTACTATTTATGCTTTCTGCCTGATTTTCAGTTGGAGGGAGCAGATCCCAGCCCCTAGTGAAGCTTTCAAAATTACTCTGCTCGCACAGTAATCTGTCTTTTCCCACCTCTGGTTTCCTCATCCGTCTTCTAATGCTGATACTACACACTCCTCCTTTCAATGCTATTACATGTAGGAGTAGTTCTGTTTTGTTTGTGTTACTGTTAGTGGTGGTAACATGTTTTCTCATTTAAGAATCTGCAGGGATCTTGAGTCTGATTCCAAGGAAAGTCATTTGTATGCTATTACTGAAAACAAAAAAATAAATAAGGCCTTGCAAAAGAAGGATATCTGCGAGATGTGAATGTTAACAGTACCTATTTGTTTGTAATGTGGATAGCTCTGCTGCCAACATTCTCAACTTGCTTTTAAGGATTTTAATCGTTGGTTTGTGGAGGAGACAGTGAATATTTTGATCTTGACAGTAAGATCGTGATTCCATCCAGACAACTTGATACAGATTAATTAGGAGAGATATTGCAAAGGTGCTTTAAATAGCTTGTGTTTCTGTGATATAGGTTAATAAAACTAGATTTATTTTTTCTTGATTGTTAAAGTCTGAATCTGTAGATTTTTTTCAGCTTTTTGTTCTTTGATTTCTCTGTGAAATTAGTATAGAAAAGTACAAGTTTTCTTCTTGATGTATATGAATTGAAACACAGCTGGGTACATCTTATTTTACTGCTTTGAAGATTGCTGTTGCACCAGAATACAAGCACTTAAAGAGCAGTGCTATGCAGTGTATTGTGCTACTAAAAAATTCAATAGCTTCAATCTACAGCATTTGTATGCCGCTGCCTGAGCATTTCTGCCAATAGGTCGCATGTGCAAAGATAGTTGTATCCCTCCTCCTTCCTGTCTTTCCTCATCCTCTCCCCAGGTTCCATATATTTTGTCAGTTATCGCCACAGCAGGTGGCTTAGGGCAGATAGAGGCCCAAAACAATGTGAATGAAGTAGCACATAATTTAGCGATTGATTTACAAAGCAGACACTGAGGGGAAAATGCTTCTCTCTCTGATACCAGCAGGCAACCACTAAATCATCAGCCTGCACGAATTCATAGTGCAGGCATCCACGAGGAAATGTTAAGGTAAAATAAGCTAAGCAGCACGCTGTGGCTGGCAGCTGGAGGGTGTCAGTGAGGGGTGACAGTGGAGCCTGGTCCTGTGTTGGGGTTAGTCACAGGGACTGGGGCAGGATCGTGCCTCCCACCCGGCTGCCCTCTAGCACCTCCCGGGCAGGCGTTCACAGCAAGACAGGTTTGCATCCTTGTCACAGCCAATTGTCCTCTGCAGTGCTTGTGTCAAGAAAACATTTTAGTAATGATAAATTTATATAATTATATATAAATATATTTTATATATAAAAAAATCTATTTTATATATAAATTTTATATAAATTTTATATATAAATTTAGGAAAAAAGAGGAGGAAACCCAGCAGTACTATGCTTTGTCTTCCCGCTTTGTGCCAACTCGGTCTCCAGGAAGCCAGTGCCTTAGGTACACCAGAGTAATATTGCTGTGATGCTGGAGAACTGTTCACTTTTTAGTTGCAGCACTTGACAGTAATGCTGACAAGCCCCACATGAGGATATTTAAAGGGTATGTTGCTGAAGTAGTTTCTTACATGTGTAGTGTATCGATATTTGCATTTACTGGGTCAATTGCATTCATTTATACATCAGCGCTAGTGTTGTCAGCAGGGCCAGGGCAGTGATCATCCCCTGCACTGTGCACTGGTGAGGCTGCACCTCGAATCCTGTGTTCAGCTCTGGGCCCCTCACTACAAGAGAGACATTGAGGTGCTGGA
>JANHGB010041875.1:35185-51049 GCA_026283785.1 Coracopsis vasa
AATTAAATCTTTTGCCTCTGATTGCTGGAAGAAGAATTGTATGGCAGTATGAGTGGGGAAACATTAGTGGTTTCCTCGCTCACAGATCTGGGCTATGTTAGCAGTGCAGAATCTGTAGGAGGCTCAGCTCAGTGTAACTACATATGACCCTGGGCATCAAGGGGGTTTTGTTTGCTTGTTTTGTTTTAATTATTGTTCTGCCCTTTCTGGATGTTCACACTTCCTTGTAAAAGTAAAGTTCTAAACAAAGGACCTCTGTCAAAATGTATTACCTGTTTACTATAGTCTTGCCATTAGCCTCTGTGTCCATGTAGGACTTAAATGATGTTGTATATACTTATATTTCAACACCATCTGGGATGTTTAAGGGTATTGAATATGATTAAGCAATGGGACTTATTAATAATATTACTTGAAGGGGAGGGTGTTATGGTCATGGATGGCTTTTGAATTTCCTCCCTGAGGGCAACCCATGTTCTAATGATCTCATTGGAATTTCATAAACTTGAAAGAGGCCTCAGCCTGCTGGATGTTGGTTCCTGGATTTCTTAATACACCCACCTGTTAAGAGTTCATGTTCATCATAGTCTGCTCTTTATCTCCACTCATATAAATGCTTTAAAATAGATGGAACTCAGTGATCAAATAAATATCTCCTTTTTAACCTGGAAAAATATACTTGATTTAAAACATAATTTAAAATGGAATTTCCCGTTATTACCAGTACTATTGTGAGAATTGGGCTGAAAGCCATACAGTTCCTTCCTTGCCAAAAAGGGGCATGACCAAGTTTGTTTAGCAGGCTTTCCATGAGTGTTAGTCCTTACATTGAAAGCTCCTATCCTGTCACCTGCTTTTAAATGCTTCAAATATAGGAAGCCTGATGCAGGTGGTATCAGTAGTTTTACTGATCTGAGGCCTTGGGCAAATTCATTTGAATTGCTTTGAAACTGCAATTCAAAATTCAATAAAATAAGAGGGTCTGATGGTGCAGCTGCAGCATATCCCCTCCAGCTGGGTAAGCTGAGATATTTCAAGGCCCTGGACTAGCAAAGCCTGGGTATGATATGCAGATTATACAGATAGCTGCCAGGGAAGAGGTTTTGGCAGGCTGGGTGCAGCAGTCCCCCCTGCCAGCAGACTTGGGAGTAACAGTGGCTTTCATGCTATGTGGCATCTTTTGCTGGCTTTCCTAGACAGAAATTTGTTGGTGCAATAGTGGCAGCAGGCCAGTAGGAGGGGATTGCCTCAAGGGTAGAGGGATGGAATGTAGGAAAAACAATAAAATCAAAATGCTCCAGTTGTTCTGAAAGTGATTGGCTATCCTGAATGCCTTGGTATGGATCCAAAACGATCTGCTCCATGGGCGGGTTTTGTTAAATCACGTTCAGAAATCATACTTGCCCTTGGGCAAATACCCTTGCTTTTATGCATACCAGGCAAGTCACGCGCACCAAAATGGAATTCACATGGTGCTTTAGTCACAAAGCTGATGTCAGTCACCTTACCTTTTATGCATATCCAGTCCCTTGATTCTTTATGCCCATTTATATAGGCAGAAGTGCTTTTTATGATTACCTTGCCTGTAAATCATTGAGATATAGGTATATATAGGCCATATAATTTATTGCAGTATAGACCCTTCTCTGCATATGTATTCAGCACTTACAAATATAAGGTAAATCAGGAGGCATAAGATGTTTTGGTCATTGGGTTCTGATATTCTGAGATTTTTACTGTTAAGCTTAGGAATAATTCCTCTGTGCGCCATGCGTCCATGCTTTCCAATCCAAATGACTACTTCAGTAGCAGTACACAGCTTATCTTTGTAGCATTGTAGTGCTGGTATCCTTATGGGCTTCACAGTGCTGGCACCACCAGCACAGTGCCTAAAGGTGAGATAATCAGAGAATACATGCAGGGACGTTATTTGAGCACCGTATCGTTGGGCTGCACAGTATGTCTCTAGTTACTGAAAGGGCTACCATGAAATTTAATTTAGAATTTTACAGACACATTTTGAATTGGAAATCTCTGTAATAACTTTCCCTTTGCTCAGCCTTTTAACTGTGAAATTCAGTTGGGGAGTTTTGAAGCAGCAGGTAGCGTCGCAGCACTCTAGAGGGATTTTGCCAGAACTCAGCTAAAGTGCTTGCAAGTGTCATTTCCATATTTAACTAATTTCAGTTTTTAATTAGCTCCATGTGAAAAATGAGAGTTCACGCTGAGCTAAGCTGTCAGCATAGAGTCTTGTTTCCTTTCTAGCCTCTCAGGACAATTATTGCAGCATCCCCTGGTTTTTTCAATGAGAGTGCTTAGCCACTGCATGCTCAGTCCCTCCCATTATTCCCTGACAGGAGGCAGGGAGTATGTTGTGTCTGGCTTGCTAAAATGGAGCAGATAAGTCCTGAAAATATTTCAAATACAGAATTGGTTCAGTAAAGGTTCAAAGAACTTCACAGGTCTGACTCAGAAATATACAACAGAATATAATGCGTTCCTTCCTCAGACCTCACTGGTAGTGTGCAGTCAGATATATTGTTCAGAACAATATGGGATCATTTCAGCTTCATTACTTAGTGCATTGGGTGATATTATATTTTAGAAAGCCCAGTGTGGAAGCAGGTTTTCTCATGGTGCTTTTGGCAACCTGAGTGCTAACAACGCAATGCCCTGGAGCCTGATTCGTCCCAAAGGATTGGGCTCTTTGAGAACTGCTTTTGCATAAAATGCCATACTGTAATATAGGGATGGAAGTTTATTAATCCTGCATCTGAACTGAACATTTACCTCTGAGGACTTGAATGCAGATGTTAAAATACTTTTGAACAACAAAGTGAGAGCTGCGGTTTATGTAAACTCTGCAAAAACACGGGATGTGAGCAGATTTCTGGAATAATTTTATGAACTGATAGCAATCCTGAGTTACATTTACATGACAGTCATATAATACCATTGTTATTTTTGAAAGAATGCAGTCATTAAATTGTCAAAATCCCATTTAAATGGAAAAAATGGTGAAATAACTGTAGGTGTTATCACAGGGTTGGGGTTTTTTTTAAACCTGTCCTAAAAGGTGAAATTTGTAAAGATTTATGAATAGGTTTGATAGTCTTCATTGAGATTTCTGTTCAGATCCTAGCAAAATAAAGGTTGTGTGCATTGTGTTCCTCACTAATTAGTATGGACAGCCACTTCCAGGAGACAGAAGCAGGTTTTCTCTATTAGACCATAAAATCAAATGCATCATTTTGAAATTGAAATGGATGGAAAAAAAATCTCAGCTGTAGCACTTTCTGGGTACTTAAATGTTAATAACGTTGTGAAAGAAGGAGGTAAATACATTGCAGAAACTTGTCAGATACAGTGACACTGAGGAGTTTCTAGTCATTTTTCTTTTAAGTTATGGAGGAGCAGCTTTGATACCTGCTTCCAAGATGAAGCAAATTCTTGAAAGGAAAGAAAAAGGGAAATGAATTTCACAGGGAAGAATGAAGCTGAAATGCTAGATGGGTTTCCAGTCTAGTTAAGGGTTTGGGGTTATTTTTAAATATAGAATTTACTGTTCCATCCATCAAAGAAAAAAAAGATGTATAATCCTGCTTTGGTTGCTGGACAACTGGGTGTTACAGACATGAAGAAGCAGAACTTGAGAGTTAGCTACAAGGTCCTAACATGTAGTTCTATAGCTCCTATATATTGCTTTTGCCCCTTGTAGTATAAATTGTCTTCTCTTTCAAGGATTATTTCTGGTTATTTTACTGGTGTTATTAAGTAATATGGTCACACATATTAAAATTTACTGTCTTACTCATTTAGCATAATTCAGTTATGCTTTACAAAGTGTATGTAATTGAAGCCAAAGGTTTTTGAGGATATGTAATCTAGCTCCTATTTTATTCTATGATTCATTAATTAATTGTATACAGAGATGCATATGCTAATGCATTATCACTCATGTCCAATTCACCCCGCAATTTATGTTGTTGACTTTGGAGGGTAAAGTTTTTTATGGGTCTCATTGCTGTTGCTTGTAGGAAACAAGATTTTTTCAAGCGTTCTTATGATATTCATGGCCTCAGATACTTAAAATAAATAGAAGAGTTCTGAAGTAAAGCTCTCTCCACTGAAGTTCGTGACAATTTTGACCTTGATTACAATGGGCCTTGATTTTAAACAGCTCTAAACTGACTGATGATGAGCATTCTGCATTGCTGACCTCAGACAGTGAAATTGGCTTCTGCACCATTTTGTATGCAAGACGGAAAGCTTCATTAAAATGATCAGGTAGCAGATGCTCTGTACAATAAGCAGGCTTCACTTTCCTGTTGTGGACAGCAGCTCTGTCTGTAACAGTGACTTCTACTAGCTCTGCTGTGAATTCTGTTATATCAATAAGAAGATCAAATGGAGCTAGTCTTAAAAACCTGCATTATAAAAGGCAATTAAAGACATAATAGATAAAAAAGTAATATTAATCTTTAATTAACTGTATGTTATAATAATGTTCCTTAAATAAAGTGGGATGTAGGTGTCCAAATTAAATATAATTGTCTTCCATCATGCATAATGCAGAGTGTTTGAAATCATAGAATCACAGAGTGGTCTGGATTGGAAGGGACCTTAAAGTTCATCCACTTCCAATCCCCTGCCATGGGCAGGGACACCTTCCACTAGCCCAGGCTGCTCAAAGTGGGCTTATGTAAGCTGCTGTGCAGTCATGATGTTTCTTGGGACTTAAAAAGCATATGCAAGCTTTTCTTCATTCCTACAATCGCTCATGAAATTGTATAACAGGATGTGTTGGTGATGCAACCGATAATCACAAATGAACATACACAGGCAGAAATTACTGCAAAATGTAACTTGCTGCGGTCTGTCACTTCCAAAGAAAGCAGTGATCACACACTAAAATCCTAGCACCATGTAAACCCATCATTGGTTTATCTGTTTCCTACTGTACTTCCAGATTGGCATGATCACACTGAAATCCTGTCCTCATTGCAGCCTGCACTTCCTTACCTGCTCTAGAGTTCTAGATGGGAAGCTGGGAAGGCAAGGATGCAGAAGGGCAAGATTTCGGTCTCTGCTTTGATGGAAAATAATTTTTTTCCTTTGAAGGCAAAATAAGCTGACTTCAGACTTGGAAACCTGGCAAGAATGAGGCAGGTATAAGATTAAAAATAGGATATATCCCAGTTATGATTAACCCATTATGGGAAATGCTGAATAGAAACCATATAAGAACAATGGAAAAACTTTAAAAAGAAAAAAAAAAAACAAAACATAAAAGAATCTGAGGTACAAGGCTGTAACTGACTGAATAATATATTTATCAAATAAAAGCTGTATATTTGATTTTCATAGGTGTTTCTTTTCTGGATCAGTAGGACATCTAGTTCACAACACATAAATAATGTGAGCTTTGCAAGGCATACATAAGGTCTGAATCTGCCTAGATGCTAAATAAAATCTGTGCCTGTATCTCAATGTCAAGACACAATTTAGGCTATGTTTCTATCTATCTGCCTTATGAAGCATATTGTGAGAGAAGTTTAAATAGCTCATAGTGTTGAAAATGAATGAGGAGCTTTGTGAGAAGAAATCATATTTACTTTTCATCTTCAGCTTTATTTCCTCTTTGTTATGAACTTTTAACTTCAATAATTACTTTATGTAGAGAGTAAAAACTTAAGTTTTGTCATTCATGCAAGGTTTTTTCAGTCAGGTGATTAAATTAAGCTATTTTGTAGAATTTCTACTAAAGGAAGAAAATATTCTCTGATCAGAAATTACATGGTCTGGTGTGAGGCATCCCTGCCCATGGTAGGGGGTTGGAACTAGACGATCTTAAGGTCCTTTCTAACCCAAACCATTCTGTGATTCTATGACTTCTTTTGCACTCTGGAGGTATATTTGGGCATTCATAATCATGCAGTTCCACTGCATTTGGTGTACGTAAAGGAGTAATAAAGGTTAAAACTATTTTCTTATCACTATGGCTAGCAACCAGAGGTTGAGTCAAGGTCTGAATGCTTTGGAGCAGTTAGATTAAGAAAATCTTGTTCAGCATGTTTGTACAAGTTAGGGCAGTTACAGTTTCAGAAGATGAACATAGTCAAATAAATGTTTGACATGATATCCTTTAGGGTTGCAAAGTAAAGCAGTTATTGTAATTCTTGTAAGTTCAGGCATCGGTGATTTTGGAGGGTATATTTGTGTCTGTATTCCTTGAAACACCAGTTCCAAGTCTCAGCTAGGTTCTTTCTCCTCTTGGAAACAGAATAAAGATGAGCTGGGTACTTTATTCATGATAATGGTGTCTTTTAGGTGTGAAATTAAAATTAGATTCAATTTGCTTTGCATTAACATTAAATGCTGACAATTGCTCCAGAAAAATTAGGTTTTCCATTCTGTTTAGGCAAGAGCATCCCTTTCTGCTATTCTAAGCCTATTTCAAAAGTGGCAGTATTTTGGCAAGGCTGGTAAAGTGGGTATTGTATAATGTGATTTGGGATCTTCCAGGCTGAAAGATGCTGGTATAGGTAAATAAAAATATAAACACTTTCCTTATTAGTCGCAACCACCTAGTTCAGATGCAAGACCTAAAAAGATTGCAGCCTTGACTCCTAAAATTGCCATGAGTTCATTTTATATAGTCTCAGGAACTGATTAATCTTGTGCCAGTTTTCTACGCTCTGTACAATCTAAGGCCTGTCACAAGAATAAATGAATAGTGCACTGTACTCTGCTTCTCTTTTAAGGTCTTTGTTGGGAGATTCCAGATTCTGAAGGTAGCATGCAATGCTGTTACCCTTCTTGTGACAAAAAGATTGCTCAAAGTGGCATAAAATCAAAGGATTTCAGTAAAGAGGACTGAAGTGAGAAAAGTTGAATAGTGTAAACCAGGGATTGTGTCTCAGAATGGTAAGTGGGGAGCTAACAACCACCCAAGGTACAACTCTTGTTCTGCAGGCTGAAGTTTTGCTTGCTTGTTATCCTTGGAACTGTGAGGCAGGTCTCCACATCCTCCAGTTTTGCCCACTCCCAAAGTAACTGCAAGTGTGGGTAAGCTTTTCAAGTGTTTTTGGAAGTAGAAAGACTGAAGTTGAACATAGAGGAATGAACTTTCAAAGCATTGCATGGCAGATAAGCACACAAATCACATTACTACTAATAGGATTTGTGGGTATATCTTTCATGCTGTGCTTTGAAAATTCATTCCATTCAGTTTACTGACGCACATGGGGAAAGAAATCAGTCAGCTTAGGGGGGGTGACCAATTTAGAAAAAAAATGCTGCTTTTTTTGGGTCCCCTATTTCTTCCATATGAGCACAGTGACAATGAACCATCTTATAGCCCTCCTTCCATCTCCTTTTTCATCTTTAATAACTTTTATTGAAAAGCAAGCAATTAATAATTCCCAGCAGAAGTTTTGCTGCTGATTATAACGATACACTTATTCAGAGATCCTTTGTGGGATTTCTATAAAATGCTTTTTGGGCTGGATGCTTTAAAGCAAAAGCCCTGTTCTAAACGGTTTATTGTCTAAAAGAGTTTACATGCTGAGGGTGAAATTATGCCTAAGGATTGCTTTCTTATGTTTCAGATTGTGTGAAGCCAACTTTCCTTTCCATTGTGTTCTCAAAAAGGCACAATATCTCATGTGTCTTCCTGGTGAGCGGAAGGAGCACGCCTGACATTTCTGCTGTGCAGGGGAAGCACCAAGTGCTCCCCTTACACAGAGCACAGGAGCAAAGGGTCTGCCTCTGCCTCCCTCAGCTTATGTCCAAGAAAGCGAGGTGCTGAAATTCAAGTTTTACTGTGACTGTTCATAGGATCACTCTTGGATTAGAGAAGCTCAGAGCTGTATTCTCTCTGCAGCTGTAAAAAGGCAGAAATGGTAGCCTGGCATTTATTACATTCATTGCTTCTTAAGCTGACTGGGAAATCAGTCCTCGTGGCTTTCCTCATGTAGTCATTCTCTTTGGAAAGTTCCAAGGAGTTTTTATTTTAAGTAAAACTATTGAAAAGCTCAGGCACAGTTAACAAGCATAAACTCATAGATGGGTTACATGTAGAACCTTGTATGTGGGTAACAATATCAACTTAACTCAATTGATGGAGAAGTGGAAAAAAACATGTTACAAGCTATACAAATATGCAGCAGTGCCATTGTAGTTATTGGAATTCTGGATTTTCAGTGCTGTAAACGAAAAAAAGTGACTCTGAGAAGTTCAATGTTATGGGTAGGATAAATAAGACAGAAAAATGGTTCTTTATTGTGCTTTCTAGCCATAACACAGGCAAACCTATTGCTTTAATGAAAATAGTGTGACCTGTTAAGTCTTCAAGTTGTGTAGCTGATAATGCTTTAAATGGAGCTCCCAAATGAAGTTTTCATATAAATTTATTAAGAAAACATAGTGCATACCAAATAGCATACTGATTATTAAGAGGATTTACTGAGAGTGAATGACCTTGAAAGTAAGGCATCTATTTGTTGTTGAGCTTCAGTGATCCCAGTCAGTAAGCAGTACTTTTTGCATGCGTTCTACAACAGTAATATTAAACGTAGATCAAATGATCTGGTTTTGAAATACTACTTTAACCTTTCCTGCAAACAGTTGAATGCTCACAAGTAGAGGAGACAGCATGATCAGGAGTTCATCCAAATGCTTTACGTGACGTCTGTAGGATTCGTAGTCATTAATATTACAACACAAGTTCATAAATTCCCCAAGTACTTGTAGTCCAGAGATTTATTTTTTTTACCTGATCTGTGGTATCAAATGTAAAAGTTAAATTCATACCTCCTGTGTCCCTGAGATCTCCAACAAGATATTTTGTCTCTTCTAATTACAATTGACTCTGTTTTGCTATTAATTAAATAGAGTATTTACTATTGTGCTGGTGAATAATTACACTCGGTTGAGAAACCTGCACAAACTTTGTGGCGTGTCAGCAATTGCTATTTTATATACTGCATTCTCAGCTCATTTGGATGTACTAAAGCTTATGCCCTAAGGTACCTAAAAGGAAATGCTTCTAGGAAATGTTTTATGGCATAAAAATTCAAGGGTTTGCCCATGATATGTTTATCTAAACGTTCCTTGGGTTGTCTGGGCTGATGAATGAGTAGGGGCATGCTGTGGTACAGTCCATAAAAAAGCATCAAATACTCCAAGCAACACTGAGCTTGAAGTAGCTACACCAAGGGGTGTTGTATATGTGTAGGAGCAGCTGTGTTGCATCAGATAAAAATCAAATAATCCATTAATTTACCTCCAGCATTCAAAAGTGGTTGTCTTGTAAGAACGGGCAAATCATATATGTACTCTTCTCTATTGATCTTCCAACCTTTGGTTCTTCTAAGTCTTTTCTGAGATGAGGGGAGGTGCCGTAATCCTTGCTTTGTTTTCTCTTCTCACAATGATTCAATGTCTGACTGACTTAAAACTTTTAGGGCACTTCATCATTTAGCCCCAGATTTCCCTTTAGTTGATAACAGTCAGCTCAGAGCTCATTATTTTATATGTGGAATTAAAATGACTCGTCTCCAGTGTATGTTATTTTATCTTAATGGGTTTGAATTTTGTCTATTTTATGGCCCAGTTGCTCGGTTGTGTTATGTCCTTACATAGTTCTCAGTCAGCCCTTTTCTTAAATAGCAGTATCAGCAGCAGGCTGTGCCACCACCCTGCGCAGCCTGTTTTCCATAAGGAATTCTATCATCTATATGTAATAGGTTTGGAATTTTTTTTAAATAGTACTTTAAACTTCCCTGTAGATAGTATATCAAAAATGGCAGCTGTTCACCTAGCAAGCCATGTGGCTTTTGTTTTGCTTTTAGGAAAAGGCCTGGGAATGTGATGACTTTTTGTGAGATCTCTTGGATACCCTCAGGGCAACTCTGGCATCTTTGTCACAGTCACATTAGGTATTCAAGGAAGAATAGAAAGTTCTGGCAGTTAGTTCTGAGTTTTAGGAGAGATGTCATTGTTTCTCTAGCAAGGAAAGCTGCTACTTGATCACAGTGTTTAAGACTGCTTCCTTTAAGTAACAAAGACTCATATATTTTGGTAATGATTTTCCAAGTACTTAAATATATGTTAAACTGAAAGAATCATATATTAGAACTTCCTTGAGACGCTGTCCCTTTCCGCTGGTATCAGAGCATGCAAATATAATTGTATGAGTCCTCAGCCACTGTCAAGGAGTCATATATTCCATTCTAGCTGCATACTGACAGTGCTTGTATTCTTCCTGCTGCAAACGCAGCTGAACGTTGGCCAACTAAATTATTGAGCAGAGGGTGGTGTCAGCCACTGTAAAACATTTGCAATTTACTGAGATCTGACTTTATCAGGCACATTTGTTGCCAATTCTGTGGGAGAGCACTTTTCCTGGTTGCCCACAATGCTGAAATACCTGATACATAAATAACATTTGCAGAATTGCCCTTTCAACAATGCCTAGCTTTCTGGGTTCAGCTTCTGTTAATCCTAAAACATGTTAGCAAAATATGGATCTCAACTGAGACTTACTTCAGCAAATTCTGATAGGGTGTGTGTGTGCTTGTGAACTGTCTTGTTAGCTCTTCAGATGTAAGAGAAGCTAGGGAATGCTTCTTACTTTTCATGTTATAGCTGCCCAGTAATCCGTGCTCCTCAGACAGAGCCCTGAAAGCACTGGTTAGAATCAAGTGTAGTGTTTTCAGGCACGATGCAAGCTTTTCCCCTGCAGTTCTTCCATTGCTCTTTTCTGACTTTCAGACCCCTGCTATTCCTGTCTCAGGCATCTCTTGAGGAGAGGTTGTCAGTTGTGATGAATTGTGCATTCATTTTGTAATGGGGGCAAGTAATCACTAGGGAATAGGCTAACACACTCATTTTACTTGTGACTTGGGTTGAACTTGAACTTTTTTCTCCAGAGAAATAGTAGTAGAATATTAAACTACTACGTTTCTAGTCTTTTAAGTAACGGTTATTTTATGAATTATAATTATGATTCTGGTATTCCTGGAGTTTTGTTGCATGATCAAGAAGTAGCAATGAGTAAGAAACCATGAATCTCAGCTGAATAACATTTAATGCAATGTAAGCATGCAGTAATGTTTTATGATTTTTTTAATTTTGGGGGATACATTTATTCTTTTCAAGTTATCTGGATTACCCATCTATATGCACCTAGACGTATAAAACACTAAACTACTTTTGCTTCATACAAATAATTGTGATGCATTGAAATAACATACAGTTCATATGAAATAAGAAACAGATGTGCAGATAGTTCTTTGAATATATATACTCTGAAATTACATGCTGCTAAGATTAAGTAGGTACCTTCTGTTTCATCGTGTCTATGATTCATTAGGCCTGATTTGGAAATCATGCTGATGTTGTTCAAGACTAAGTATATGGAATAACAATAGCTACATCATTGTTCACCTCATGAGTGGACGGAAAGGAAAACTTCTAGTGTTTCCACTACACTACAATAGTCTACATATAACAAATGTGCTTTTACTGTTTGTTTGCTAACACTGTTCATGATATAATGGGCCAATTTCTTTTACATATGAAAAGAGGCTAACCTCTTTTCATGTGTAAAATGAAAAGAGGCTACAGTTAAACATAATATGACTTGATATATCCTAACAAAGTGATATCATAGTTTGATCGGTTCATTTTGGATGACAAGCACTTAGGGTTTACTAAGCATGACAACTTGGAAAATTAATATAAGGAAACATTTTGAATTCTGATAACTTTTATAATCTTCCCATCTTTTTGAGTTGCTGAGGGAATACCGAACTTTCTAACATGCAAGTGGTGCGTATCTTCCAGACCTCAACTGGGAAGATGCAATAGGAATGGCAAGAATGGTAGCTTTTTAATCTGCATATTTCTCCCTTTAAGAAGGAATACCACAGATTAAAGGGCAAACCTGATTCTGCCCTGCCTACTGGCAGGCCCTGAGTTGTACTGCAGGGAGATGTGTAGCACATGAAGACACTAGAGGTCTCTCATTCTAAAAACACATGGAGTGACAGGAAAGCACAAAGGGAAGACAGAGCTTTCTGATCTTGGAAACCAGTGTCCATTAGACTGAACTCTGAATGGAGTGAGCACTGGGTTTATGGCTAGAATGAAAGAAGACTGAATGAGAAAGTAATGTGGGGACACTACTGAGTCTTAGAGAGCATTCAAGAAAGTTTTGCATGTAAGTTTAGTCATTTTTCTGTGGATTTGTATGCCTTTTGGGATTTCTTAAAATAATTTGTGATTCACTCTAGCAACCTTTATCTTATGTAAGTCTCAGATTGATCCTTGACAGTTCTACCACCTGGAGTGATGAACTAGTTCTCTGCTTTTGTTCTTCATGGGTATACAGGTTCAGGTGTTTTCGCTCTCTGTGTGTGTTGCTGGGGAGGGAGAGAGAGGTTGATTATTACTTTTTACCGAACCTCAAAGGTTTTACTTGAAACTTTATTGTTTCTGTAGTCTTATTTTTAGAGAATATAAATACACAATTCACTATCCTGAGTTACTAGATGTTAGTGTTAAATGAACCAGATAAATTCTGACAGACCTTAGAAAATAGGCTTAAATATTGAAGAGGAAAAAGCAAACATACCCACATAATACCTACAAAACATACTTGAGCCTTCTGTAAAGCGTAATTTATGAATACCCCATACATGTAACAGATAAAATGATGCTTTTTTGTGTTTTAAATCTTCAGGGGTGTGTTTGTCCCTGAAGGTTAATCTCTAACCAAATGTGAAGCACAGGAGCACAGGAAATGTGTTCAAGTAAATAGGTTGTTTTGGAAAATCAGTGCTCATCTTGATGATCAGCTTTGGATCAAGCTGAGTATCCCAACTCAGACGTCTGGTGAATATCCTTTGCAGAAAACGTGCCAGTACTGTAATAGCTGGTGAAAGTGTGTCTCTGGGGAAGAAGGCAAAGCCAGAGCAACACAGATAATTTAGTTGTAGTTTAGAATAATAATAACAACAACAATAGTAATAGTAATAATAATAATAATAATACCACCAATAGAAAACACAGGAAACAGGCACAAATTCACTAGCCCAGAATTTCTCTTCTGACACATAGGCACTCGACTTCTGAGTAGCTCCCCGTATTTCTAATTAAGCAGGCTCCTACTTATTCCTTTGCTGGAGGCATTTTTGTTTGATTAACAGAACAAAAGGTTAATCATATAAATTTGCCATCTCATAGCGTTCTGAAGCAGGAGAGAATAGGTAGCTCCTTGTTCTCCCTCTCGGCTGCCAGTCAGGCTTGCTCTGTGCAATGCAAACACTGAGCTTTCCCCTCAGGCCCCTGTGACATACTTTTTGCGATGTATTCTCAGTAGAAGGTGAACGTTCCTCCTGTTTGTGACTTCAGCTGTCTTAGTGGAAGTTTGTAGATCACGTAATGGATACGTGAGCTGTGCAGGAGATTGTCATCTTTGTCTCTGCGAGAGAATACAGCAGACGTGCCCCGTTAGGAGGGAGCTCTAATTGCTCTTACTTAATGTGCATCTATGATTAAAAAACAGAGTAGTGGAGTTATTAATGAAATCATGGCGTGCTTGGAAGCAGATGGATCGCAGTTTTCCTTAATACCATGTTAATAAGATCTTTTATAATTCCTTGTCTGAATTTACCTGTAATTATCAGTTAGCAACTATAATTCTCTTGGACAGACTATTAGTTCTGAGTTCCTTGCCTCTTTGTTGTAAGGGATGTTTCACACTCGAAGCAGCAGACTTTCATCTCTGCAAGTGACCTACATTTATGGTTAAGCTTGCAGTAAAACATACAAGAATTGCAACTTGGAATAGACACACTGAGAGTATAAAACACAGAAGTCTAATTCCCCTCTGTGACTTGCTATCGCTTTGGGGCTCTAAAATCCACTTCATCTTTGTGCACTCTTTGCTTAGGGGAGTGGTGCAGCCCAAGTGGAGCCCCAGGTTATGCGCACGCCATGGGAATTGTGGGCAGCACAAACAGGCCATGAGCTGCTCTGCTGCCTGCTGTCCCCAGCCCTTCCCTGCTAGATGCTCCCTCACATGGTGAGGAGGGTCTGTATGAGGTAGAGACTTGTTTGCTGTTTGAGCTTTGTTTTTCAGTTTCGTTGCCATCCTGAAAAGTAGTTGGTGGAGATGAGACTGAAAAACCTTTTAAAGTGTTTGGTTTGGCAAAACAAAAAGATGGTAATTGAAGAAAACATTTGATCCCACATAAAATTTTGTCTATTTTCCAGTAATTCTTAAACATAGAAATAAATTCGGATTAGTTTCTCAGCAAAACATCCTTTTCAGGTTCATCCTTGTTATTTTTTAAAATACCACGTGTTTTATTGTATTTTCAGGCTTTTTTCCTGATGAAAAAATTATTTTGCAAATTCAGCATGAATGCAAAGTCTGGTGACTTCCCTCTCCCCACGGCATGTCTCCTGATTTTAGTTGTTCTTCTTAGACATCTGCTTAGTCCATAGGTATATCTGGGGGAAGGTGATGTTCTGAAAGCTGTCTTGCTTCTCGGCTGCTTTTACCAAGAATAGGAAGGTTAAACTGCATAGATGCGTGCTGAGAGATTCCCAGGAGTTGGGAGAGATGGATTTTGGGGGTGGGAGGTGCTTTGTTTGGTTTTAGGAATATGCATAGGAATCGGTCACATCTAAATGCATTCCCTGTATTCAGAGATTATCTGTTTCAAGCACTGTACTTGGTAGTTCCTGTGAGAAGTCTCTTTTGCCTCACCTATCCCAACCATTTAATCTCTGAACACTTGGGCTGTGTGGCTCTGCTGGTCCTTTGTGACCACACCAGCTCTTCTATAATTGCTTGTAATTCGATGTAAAGTATCTGCTAATCTTACATGGATCTCACACTGCAGAATTGAAAAATTATAATCGTGCCCGTAATCACATATATTTTCGGCCACTAATTTGATAGTGAATCCCTTCAAACACCAGTTTAGTATAAAAGTAAGCATGCTCTTCTCTGTGGTGTGTGGTTTTACATACATCCTATGTAAACAGGGGGACATAAAAAGAAAGTGAATAAAAGCAGCTTGGTGGGCTTTTCTATCCCTCTAGATTGAGAGGATGCCATAGGGATAATATGATGAAAGTATGGAGATGTATTCCGGTAGCTTCTGTTTATACAGGGTGAAGATGCACATAAATCCTCTAGCTGAATGATTCAGACCTGTCGAGTCTCATGCATTATGCACAGGACTTATTCAATTAGCCCCTACCACAGCGCCTATCACTCACTCGCTGGTGGCAGTGGTGCCATGGCCTTTCTCCTGTTCCATCTCTTAGGTGTGCCTGGGGCCCATGGCACGGTGCTGTACCAGCCAGCTCTGTGAGCTGGGAAACCTCCTGGCTGGGCATACACGGGGTTAGAACAACATGTGAGGTCAAAGGATTGGCAAAGGCCTGGGCTTGTTGGGAAAGCTTAATCTGCAGAATGAAGACAGAGGCTGTTAAATCTGTTGATTTAAATAAGTTGTAATAAACACAAAGTAATTGCATTACAATGTCATTAGCATACATAGGGCTAAAGCTAATTTTATAATCAGCGTATAAATTATCACCTATAATTTCAACTGGGGCTGGTATTTGCAGTGGTGCTTTGTTCCCAGGCGCGCATCCCCCCGCAGTGTGTGAGCTGGGCCGGTTGCGCGGGACCGCTGTGCTCGGTTCGCTGCGCGGGGCCGTGCGCGCTGTCCCTGTGTGTCTCTGCAGTGTCAAAGGCCCGAGAACTGGAGTTAGCAGCAGAAAGGCCGCTGTGTGCGAGCCAGCGGGGCTCGCTCGGGGCGGGGGGCTCGCCTCGTT
>JANHGB010041875.1:51716-82547 GCA_026283785.1 Coracopsis vasa
TGAGGGTGCTGAGGCGCTGGCACAGGGTGCCCAGAGAAGCTGTGGCTGCCCCATCCCTGACAGTGTTCAAGGGCAGGTTGGACACAGGGGCTTGGAGCAACATGCTCTAGTGGAAGGTGTCCCTGCCCGTGGCAGGGGATCTGGTTGAGCTTTAAGCTCCCTTCCAACACAAACCAGTCTGGGATTCTTATGAAAATCACTCAGTTCCTAGATCCTCATCTACTAATGCAGATGAGCTCCCTCAGATGCTTCAATGAAGTGATCAGTCCAAACCCGTATGTTTTACTGGCTGTATGTCCTTTTTCCAGGTATAGTTTAGAGACCTCAGAGGAAAAGCTTGACTGAGTAGGAGGGGTACGTTGTACTGCTTGAGAGAAGTCAAAAGCTTTGGCTTCCAGCCAGGACCAAATTCCTGGTTTTCCTTCGTTCTCAGATGTAATTCTAACAGAAAACATCAAGGACAGAAGAATTTCACCCTTAGTAAATAATCTGTTTTAGCATAAGCAATGTTGGCAACAAATGGTTTCTTTTTCTCCTAAAGAAAGACTGTGTTCCTGTGGAGGATGACGGAGACAGGGCAATGAGAAGAATGAGGGGGAACTCTAGAAACATCAATACTTTCTTAAACTGAGAGGGCATATAATAAACATAGAGAGAAAATGCATGCCATGAAAAGGATTTTAATCATTTAAATTGAATGCTTGTGACTGGTGAGGTTCAGAGGTTTCTTTCCTGCATCACGATAAGGCTTTCCCTGATTATTACACAAATTATGATAAGAAGACAGACCAGAACTTTTCAATTAATCAAAGCACCTCACAGGCCCTGGTGCACTGTGAAGGTGGGACAGGGTGACTGGAACAGGAGAAACAAGAGCACTTGCTACTGATCAACAGAAAAGTTTTGTGCAGAGCTGAGCATTGTCTGGCTCTCAGGACCTGTGGCTTGTGTTCAACTGCTGATTGCTGAAGCAAGCTTTAGAAACAAATTCTAACACAGGATACTTGCATTGGATGTATTGGGGAAAAAAACAGTTAAAGCAGAGCTGGGAAAGGAAGCTGACTTGTTCTTTGGTGTGCCCAGTCATTTCATGGATTTGCTTGTGTTTTTAATAAATGATGCTGCTGCACCTCAGCTTCTTCACATTTTCCATGGGGGGGCTAATTCTGGCTTCCTCCTTTTCATGAAATCCTGCATCTTAGTGGTGGCAAAACCCTGTAGCTTTTCAGACAGATGCTCCTTGGCTTGGATTTCCTCGCTCTCTGACTGTAGGTCAAACTGGACGAACAGCACAGCCCCAAGTACAAGGCAAAATGTTTATATCACTGCCGAACTTCTTCCAGATTGTGCACAGGTGAGAGACCCTATGGTTTTAGGCAGGAACCTGAAGAGCTCAGGTCTGCAATTATGGTCACTTAGCAGACAACTGCAGTGCTTAACACGTTTCCAAATTCCCTCCCCTGCAGCTTTTTGTTGCCATCTCTGTGCAAATATAGGGCAGCAGGATTGTTGAATTGGAATGTGCTCATCTGCCTGGGGCACTTCAGTGCAAATCCTGGCAGCTCATCCCAGGCCCACTCTAATGAGCTTTGCACATTTGAAGAGGCCAAGATGCGGGCTGTTTGGGGAGTGGTAACCTCCTGCAGAGGAGACAAGGAGACAGAACTGGTAGTTCTGTCTGCAATTGCTGCAGCTAGCTTTCCTCAGAGCATGCTGCAAAAGTGTACTTGTTCTGACATTTTATAGAAGGTTGCTGAAACGTTGATAATCTGGGGGAAGGAGGGAGAATAATATTTAGGCAAGGAACCTTCCACAGTGGAATAATATGACTGACAGGTTTGGATGAACTCAAGGAATATCTGAAAGACAAATTCTCATAGCAGGGAAGGGTGAAAAGTTTTTCTACCTCACCTTTCCTTTTATTATGTCCGAGTTAATGTTGCTATCCCAGCAGTTTTTAGGAAAGCCTCTGACAGCTTTTAACACAAGCAGCATTTCAGGGCTCAGGGCTCTGGCTGTGGAGAATGACCTTTCTATAATTGACACAACTCAGGATGAAGCCATTCTTTTCAAAACATGGGTCTCCCAAAGAAACCTTTAACCCCTAAACTGAGAACTGCCACTTAAACACAAGCTGTGCCTACTCAGCAAGCAAGCAAGGCATTTTAAAGCAGAGCAATTTGAAAGGGGGGTGGGGGGAAAGCAGATATTTCAATTTGATCTGTTTGTTCCTTATTAGGAGACTGCATTCTGGTATGAAATAAGAAAACTGCAATTTAAGAGGAATGTAAATTACTTTATTACTGCATTTTCCTATCTGAATGAAAACAAAATTCACTGTTGAGATAACACAGTCGTAGGGCTTTTGCAATTACACACTCCATCTCGCTAATACTGGGGATGTCTGAAAGGAGCAGGCAAGTGCAGTGGGTAAAAACGTCCTCAGTGCTGCTGTAAAACTGCAAGTGAAGTCCCCCATGCTCTGGAAGTTGTGCTGAACTAGGAATTTACTTTAAGAGACAGAAGTAAAGAAAAATTCCTTTCTTAATACAAATGATAAGGCAGTTTCCCTTCATAGTACATAAAAGCAAAAAGCTAGCACTGCCATGGGGTTGTGGAATTGCTACAGGGATGGGATAGATAGATAGATAGATAGTAATGACATATAAAAAACTTTGAGAGTGAAGCCCATTAGTCTGCTACAGACATAATGTTAGAATTTTTGTGTAATAAATTTAAATTAGAAGGAAATGTGGGAAGAAGAAAAAAAAAAGCATGTTTGGGAATAACTGCTTCTTCACAAGGAAGTGAATTAGGTGACCTTATGGGAATTTTCTATACCTAGATTCTCTTAATCTATGCCAAAAATGTATTCTACATTTAAAGTTATGTAGTAGGTAGGCCACATTTCCATAAAATATGTGACTATCTATTTGCTGTTTCCTTTCTAATTGACAGCATATACTACAAAAGTCAGCTTTAATCATCTCAGAGGACACCCAAGGTAAACTACCATTTATGTAGAAATATTCAAACTAACTCCAGCTGCATTTGCAAGTAAAGAATGCTTTGGTGTAGAGTTTTTTTTCTTTATGACATATTGTCCTTGGTGTGCTCACAGATCTAACAGATTTCCTAATAATTCAAAATTTACTTACTATTTTTGCTCTTGATTAGTTGTTATAATAAGGTTCTCTAGAGCAGTAAGAGATTGTGGTCTCTAATCCTAGAAATCCACATTTTAAAAGATACCAAAAATGATTGTGGGCCTGAAAGATCACTTCAGTTACCATGAATTTAATGACTAATTGGAAAAGGTACGTTTGAATTTGTGTTCTGATACTCACATAAGCCAGGGTCTGTGTCTCTTTGGACCAACCAGCTTGAGCCAGGTTCACACTCTGCTTAGGAGACATTTCCCTGCATCTACCACATTGTGTGCATTGCAAAATGACAGAGTTAATTAAATGGTAAAGTATTGAAGTGTCATGAAAAATACTTATTTGCAGTTAACAAAATAAGCTTGTTTCCAGTTATCAAATTCAGGATTGTAAATACAATAGCAATAAGGAAATGAAGAAAGTTAAATTTGCTGTTAAATTTATCTTACTTAGTTATCTTACTTGCTTGAGATGAGAGGGAAAATTTGCCTTGAATAGATATGGAAAGCTAAACTGGGCTGTCATTGTAAAGCTGGCTAGTTTGTCTTCAGCTCTCTCCAAATGATTCTGTGACCTCTGCCAGATACTTGCAGCTCAGAGTCACCTTTTGGTTTGCATACAGAAGTGATGATTTTCTAATAGTTAAGATATTTCATTAGCAATGCAGCAGACAGGCAATGCTAAAGAAATAACAAAATGATTAAATGGGAAGGTTTGCCACCCTTATGTATTGATGAGTTGGAGTTCAGGTGCAAACAGAATAGGCCCTGACTTGACTGCTTGAGACGCTGGTGCCATCCCCAGCTGTGTTCTTGCTGAAACCTAATCCTGGTTATCAGACAAGTGTAAGGATTTGGGAACAACTGGAGAGAACTCTTTGTCATGTTACAAAGGATAAAAAGATGAAAAACTCGTACCTCATCAACAATGTGAACAACGTGAGTCTTTTGGTTTCTACTGTTTCCTTTCAGACACTTTGAGACAGATGATCAAAATGTAATAACAATCAATGCATCTTAAATGTCACTTCTGTTGCCTTCATTCAATTTAATCAAGACATGCCATCATTTTCCAGGTGGATTAATCTAATTAAGTAGTTATGTGGCTAATGTAATGTAGATCTTAATTAACACATTAGCAAGCAGAAGTATTTATATGGACGCTATGAAGGCTTGCAGATGTGGTCTTCTGAAAATAGACCAGGCTCTAGGGATGTCTTGGCAAAAGCAAAGTATTTGACTAAGCTCAACAGAACAGAAGAGGAATCTTATTTTCGTGGTTGTGTTGATGGTGATAGTATTAGTTGCTGTGGTTAAAGTTAGGTGATGAAGTGTATTATATGCCATCGGAGATGATTGTTATGTTGATGTAGAAATTCATGCTAGTATGTGTTAGTTCTTTTGAAATGCAGTGAATTAACAGATCTAAATTTTATTTCAGCTATCATTTGCTTTATTCTGAAAACAATGAATCTTGTGAAGCCCTGCCCACCGGAATGTGAGGATGTACCTAAATTTGTAGGTGTCTCAGGGTATTAAAGCATGTTTCTTAATTCCACCTGCAGGGCCAGATTGTTTGAGTGCAGCTGAGCCCCAGCAGTGGTCTTAAGCAGATGCTGTCTTTACAGAATTTCTTTCCTTTTGCCACAATAGAAATAAGGGTCACTGACCGGAAAACCTGAGGTTTTGATTTTGTTTCAAAAGCTGTTTTACTGGACTCCTGGAAGCTCATACAAATTCAGAAGCTTCCTTCCTCCTCACTTCACAAATAGAGCTCGTTAGTACCTCAGCATCTTCAGCATAACTGAAGTTCAAGATGTGTCATAGCAGCTCCTCCAGACAAACTCTCATTTCCTGGCTTTTTACTTTATTGTAGCTGTGGGAATTTGTTTTGCATCAACAGTCAATCTATTGTACACATTTCAAGAAGAATCTGTTTTCATTTGGGTCCTAGGGCACTTAGGTATTAGCAGTAGATATTCTGAAGCATAAGTTCATATAGGAGTGATCAGTGTGGTAATAGCGCATAGCACCGATTTTTCTACTGAAGAAATTTATACAGAAGAGACATTTTCTACTTTTTTTTGTTTGCCTTTCTGAAACAATAAGAAATGTCTGGTTACATAAGTAGCAAATTTGTCTCAGGAAAAAAAATCAAGCTGTCATTGAAAACCATAGTAATTTCCATGCATTCTTTTTTGGCAAAAGGTCAGTGGAGTGTATTTTTATATTGAGTGGTTTCCTTTACACAGCTATATCATAAATTTCTTTCGAGTTCAGAGTTATCTGTGGAAATCCCTAACTATATAACAAAGGACAACATAAAATAAGTTAGATAAAAAGATAAGGAAAGCTATGCCTATGGCAGTGATTTGCAAGAAATGCAGATGTACAGGAAGAGAAGTGGAAACCATTTCTCTCTAACCAACATTGGTGATATTTATTCTTCTATGTAATCTGGAATTGTCTAGATAATCTTGGTAGTTCATTATGGATCCCATGGAATAGTTATTCTGCTAGACATTTTTGAAGAGTGCTATCAAGGTGCTGTTTACAGTCATCACTTTTCTAAAGGCACGCAGCAAAGCTCTGGAGTTAATTGCTGTTTCAATGTGATGTCTGGATCTTGACACGGCTGGTAGCCAGATTTCATTTTTGTGTTTTAATTTTAACTCCAGTATGGGAGAGGAGCCTGTAATAAAGACTCGAGCGTATCTGAGTGTACATACAGTTCTAACCCCATAGCTGACACTGCTTGACATCAGTTAAATTAAAGGTTGACCGGGCATGTCCTATCAGCTGCCACCTTGAAACTGACCTCCAGCTCCAAGATGAGGTCTGCTGACAGCTGAGCAGGGGGAGTTTGCATCCCTGTTGTCATGTGTTGCCTGTTTGAGAGCTTCAGAGGCAAATATACTCGAGTGCTAAAACTGTCTTTTCAAATGTATATGCCAAAACAGTAATTCAACTGGGTAAATAACACAGCAGTTTAAATGAATAAGTGTTATTTAGGTGATAAATATATGTTTGACTGAATGATTGAAATGGCTCCCCTGGGTAAAATGAAGAAGTATGCTTTTAAAACTCTCTTTTGTAGATGTTTATAGAGAAGAAATGACAGAAAAAAAATCAAGTATCCATGGGGTTATGAGATAAACAGACGAAATCCTAAAACAGTCACCCACAGCTGAGATAATGATGTTGGGATTTATTTGTTTGCAGTAGTATGAGTTGTTTGGGTTAGTCTTTCTTCTTGATTTGTCAGTTTGTCACATCTGTACCTTCACTTACATGCAGTTGATGTTGTTTGACTGTGATCTGCAGTGGTCCATCAAAATGGAAAAGCTTCTAAAAACAGCTGGCGGGGAGTGAGTCAGGTGGGGAGATGCGTTCTTTACATGAAGAGGTGAAGACTGAAGGGAGCTATAAAAAGAGTTTACTTACAAACTCTGCCCCTAGAGACTCTGAATGTGAAGCTGTTAGTGCAGAAAAAGGCACTGCAAACATAAAGCGAGGCTCATGTTCTGCTCTTCAAGTTTAAACAAATAAACGTAAGCCTGTTAATTAAGAAAAGGGGTTTAGTGGTCATATGTACTTTGCATTTCATTTCTGGGTTTCTAACTTGGGACGGAAGGAACATGAAGAGGCCAGTGCTGAGATGCCTCCTGTAGTATTTTTATGTGACTGCTCTGCATTACTCTTCTTCAGATCATTGCTAATATTTCTGTTTTTACAAATAGTCATCTGAGAACATCGAGATCAAGACCAACACAGGTGCTGAGTTAAAGCAAGGAGCAGAACCAAGATGCTGTCACTAGTTTTTTGGCTTATACCAATAAGAGTAACTCTGCAAGAATTTATGCGAGTATGATTCAATAACACATTATCTTTAGAGCTCTGATAGCTTGCTGGACTTAAAACTTGATCAGTTTTTGGTTAAACTTGCAAATATAGAACTTATATAGAACTTCAAGCATTTCTCAATTGTGTTATTTCAGCTTTATAATGTAGAGCCATAAAACCAGGATGTCATGTATTAAATTCTTAGAAGCAAAAAGAAGGATCCCTTTCAGTATGCCAGAGGTGAGGCAGCAGCTGTTTCTCACAGACGTGGCACATGCTGCCTGTAGCTGCATGCCATATCACAAGAATACAGACTGGAACACAGGGGGCATCCATCTGTTCCATTCTTTGTTGGAAGTAGATCTTGATCACTTGTGATAGCTGCTCATCTAACGTCCTCTTAAAATCCTCTGCTGCGTTGAATGCCCACAGCTGTCACAGTTCTCTTCCTAGGTAGATTTTCTTGGGACACTGAAATGTCCCAGTGGGACAACTAGAAAACCGAGTCATTTGTGTTGCAGAGCAGAAAAAGAGCATCTATGGGGAGGTGCTTCCAAAGATGTACAAATTCAATTCTGACCTGTAGTTTTTACCAATTTTTAAGCTAACAACGTCAAGATTTTCATGAGACACTGTCTGTTGATCTTCCCACCTGTATTACTTTTATCACAATAATAATGTCTACTCTGATACTTCCTGGAAATAGCTTTTTCTTTGACTCTTTCACTTTGACAATGGAGATAGTGATCGTGAAAAGCAGGGCTCTTTAGAATGTGTCAAGGAATCTCTTCTCAGGTTGGATACTGCTGTTTAAGTATGCACAATCTGCTTCCAAAGAAATCATTAACAGCACACTTTTTAAAAATGTTGAAAAAAATCATCATTTATTACCATAACTTGGAATTGTGAAGTGAAGGAAATGTAACACTGCACACAATGGAGAGGAAGGAGTCCTCAGTCTTACGCTGACTTCCCAGCTCTGCCAGTGATTCCAGTATGGCATTCAACAGGTGATGTTGTATGCTCTGTACCTGGTTTTCCTATACAGGTGGATAAGGACTAGTTTAAATTCTGATAAGATGGTGCCTCACTTCACTATGGTAGGAACTTTGAGATAGCTGCTGTTGGTGTAATCCATTACAAATTAAATACAGTTTTTATGCAACATTACGTGTTTGAGTCTGGTTGACACCTGTGATCTTGAGTGGCTCTGAAGGCACATTGCTTGACATTTTCAGCCAGTTTTCCTTTCTTTGCAGCCTGTTCTTGCAGCAGCTTCTGCTTTCTTGTTGTCTTTGGTTTGTGTTAGTGCTGGGATGTTATCATAGACCCATTAACACAGAAAATGAAGAAACAAAAAAGTTGCCAAAACCTGTATAGCAGCTGGTATTCAGAGCATTCTTTTACCATTTCAAAACACTGCCAACATAATATCTGTTTCATTATGTACAAGTGTAAGTGCTGCTAACGTAGATAATTTGAAATCTATAATTGAAACCGTGCTATTGCAGCTCTCTCAATTAAAGATAGTCAAGACAGAAAAGCTGTTATGTACTTACCTGCTGGAATTATATGTCATTCTGTGCCATCCTGTTACATTCATGCAGTGCTGGAACATATTTCAAAAGTAACTTGCCATTTATTGGAAACAGCATTTCACCATGAAAAAAACACGGAGTAAACATCGAGATTGCACTAATACTGTCAGGTTGTATTAGAGGTGTCACTACTATCTTGTGTGTAATAATAGTGATATTGATGGTACTGCTACATTTCTGTGATTGTTACCATATTTTCTGTGGGTTTTTGATCTTTACAGTTTCTGTTGTAATAGTTCTAAAACTGATTTCTCACCATGTTTGGGAATATGGAACACAAATCAAATGTAGCTACATACTGCAGCTTGAAAGCACTGCTAACTCTTCATGTACTCTATGTTTAAAATATGTGTAGTCTCAGAACCATCCTATTCAGCTGAGAACAGAAGAGGTTTGCACCATGTTTTAAAGGCTATTTCGTGGACTAGAAGCCAGAGCACTCGACCAGAAAGGTCTTGTGTCTTGTCTTCAATAATGCATGTTGAAGAACCATCAAATGATGGATTTTAACTAACCACAGCACAAGGGAGAAAGACTTGTAGGTAGTCCCTGCTTCAGGCAGAGAGAACTGAAAAGGCAATGCATTGAGTTGTACTAACTTTCTTTAAAGAAGGAGAGATGCACATTAGAGTACAGAAACTGTTCTCTAATTCCTTTTCTGTGCATTTCTTCTGTTAACTCTCTTGTCTATGGCCTGCAGTTTATTGGACTACTTTACTATATAAAACAGTGGTAATAAAAACGTGCAATCAGTTCATTTAGACTGAAGTTACCCCTAAGGTTCACCTTTCTGATAATTTTTTATACCCTGGTTGTGTACATGATGCAAATGAAAAGAGCTCAGAGAGACTCGCATGGGCTTCATTGATTCTCTAATGCTACTGTGTTTGGTCAGTAAAGAACAATCACAGAATTAAAGGGTTAGAGGGAGTAGAAGACTGCAGATACTCCACAGAAAAAGGTCTCTTCAAATGTAGGGGCCAAATTCTTACATACTGATCGAAACAGTGGGCAGATTGCTTCAGAGTAAGAAAGGAAAGTTACAGTTTGATTTAAAAGGTAGCATTGCCACAGATGCTCATCTCAAATAAAAATACCTGTATTAAAAGCAGTTATCTCATTTGATTTTTATTTGCTTTTATTTTATAGGCCCGTGGGTCTCTAGGAATAGCAGCATAGATAGCGGAGAAACAGAAGTTGGCCGCAGGGTCACCCAGGAAGTGCCCCCTGGGGTTTTCTGGCGGTCTCAGATCCATATCACCCAGCCACAGTTCCTGAAGTTCAACATATCCTTAGGGAAGGATGCTCTTTTTGGTGTTTATATAAGAAGAGGACTCCCGCCATCACATGCCCAGGTACTTTGTCAATGTGTTTGTTGGCTTTAAATGTCAAAATGCAAAAGTTTAGAGCACCTGTGTTAGATATGTGTTGGAGTTTATGGAGCTCAAGTTTAGGGATTCCTGGGAATTACTTAATTTGTGATATTTGACTGAACACCCTGATATTATTTCTAGGTTATTACATACCTCAACAGTATGTTGATAAAATAAATAAATGATGTTCTAGCCATCCAGGTTTTTAAGATAACTTCCAGTTTGGCACTCAAGGTTTTAAATCTGTGACAAAGTCTTGGCACCAATTGAGATAAACCTATCCAGTTTTACACCAGTCAAAAATGGTAAGCAGTGTCGGTCAGACTCACAGTATCAAAGCGCTACATACCGTTGGAGTGCATGCACAGCTAGATGTGTTAACATCATTTTCTGTCTTCCTAGAAGTTTTAATGTCCACAGGCTGTTGGAATGTCACTGCTGGGGTATGCAACAGACTGGCATCACGCTGCCCAGCCATACTGGACAGCATAATGCAGTGGCCATGTGTTTGTATGTTTGAGGGCTCTAGTTTTTATGCTTTCCCCTCAAGGATGGTATTTAGGTCTAACATCTGACTCAGACATGGGGCAAGTCTTGCCATTGGAAAACTTGATTTCTAACCAGCCTCAAAATGAAAACTCAGTAACACTGCATCTTTATGGTGGCCCTGTAGTGCATACCTAAGAGCCATAGGTAAAGATAGCTGTAAAGTCAGTGAGACCAAACTGAACTATCTTTTACTTTTTGGTTGTGCAGTGGGTGTTTTAATTGCTGGGAGAAGATATAGCTGTATTTTCTGTTACATAGAGAAATTTTGTTATTATATTGAAAACTCATTAATGTGAATGTAAGGCTTCCCATTTACTTAGATTAGAACTGTAATGAGAAATAATATATTTGCAGTTACACATCCTAAAAAGAAAGAGCCTCCATTCTTTAGAGTGCAAGGGAAGCAGAAATAGCAGCCAGCTTTTGAAAAGGATCCCTTCCTTCATGCATATCTTTGCTGGTAAAAATCAGTCTGAAATTATCACCTAAACTTAAAATGCTTTATTGAGTATGGGATTTCCAAAAAGCGAATGTAGAACTGCACGATTCCTTTTGGGAAGGCCTCATTTAACATTTCTAGATGCCTTGCCCTGATTTACAAAGAGCTGCTACTGTAGCAAACTGCAGCTACATGGTAGATGCAACTAGATGGTTAAAATGTATGATTGAAGCTAAAAGCCCAGAGGCTTTAACATAATTGCATTGCTACATGTTGCCGTATAGGGAAAGGATGTTCATATTGCCCTAAGTGAACTGTGTCCATGTGTATGCACAAACTCATGGTACAAACAGTGAACCAATTAATTTTCTGGGGAAAACACACTTGCATTAGCTGATGTTTGGATCTGCTTCCCAATGTGAGGTAAATTTAAGGAACTATTCTGCATTGCTGCTTGTTCCTTGGTATTTATTCTTGCCTATAATCTGAATTGTAAACCAAAATCTGTAAAGAGAGTTGAGAGGAAAGGAGAGGTTTACATGGTTTCATAACCTCTCCTTCTAAGAATTTGTGAACAAGGAGCTTCGACTATACAAATTCCATCAGACCCCTGTAATATGCTGTTTAAAAATGTGAGTTATTGAATTGATATATCTGCCTGTTTAGAAATAAGGATCAGCAGTCCACAGCCCCAGGAGAGGAGGGTAAGTGGATAGTTTTCTGTATAGTTAGAGGTTATCATACAGCATCCTGAAGTTCCATACAAAGACTAGATACATTGTGGAAACTGTAGTGAGCCGTTGACTAATTTTCAGCCATTTCCAGACATCCATGTAACACAGAAGTTATCCTCTGAGAATATATTCCAGGCTAGGAACCCTAAAAATGTTTTAATTTTGCTGTAATGCTTCAAATACGTTGTTTTGAGAGCAAAATTATATCTTTAACAGTTTCAGTGAAGGAATGGCGTAATATATTGACCATGTCTCATTTAGGTCTGAATTTTGGTTCTCACTTCCCCTATCAATCCACCTTTGGAAAAAAAAAAAATTTAGTTGAGGAAGGCAAATAAATATATAAATCATGACATGAAAATGACTTAGGGTAACCAAAGCTCCTAAGCAGTCGTCAAGTTTAGCTATAAATACAAGTTAATTATAATTGTCTAAGACATGATGAAGGGTTGCCTGTATCTTTCACAAGAAATCCAGTTGGATTTAACTGGTAGTATAACTAATTTTTTGAATTCAAGATGAACTTTAATTTCTATTCTACTGTGATCAAATATATTTATTCTAGTTTTCATTATGATGTTCTCATCTCAGAAGACTATGATCAGGTGAAGTTTCCTTTCTTTCTTTCTCTCCACCTTATGTGGATTGAATATAAGTTTTGTGACCTTTCTGTTCTATTAAATAATGAGAAATATCAGCTGTATTTCCTACTGGGCTGGATAACTCCTTAGAGAACCTGTTTTCTAGGCTCTACAGGAAGCAATTCCAACCCTTTTCCATAAAAGGAGTTCGTGAAATCCACCAGTATAATCTACAGAATTACTTTCCCATGTTCATGCTGGGTCTTACTGCTTGTCAACAGGGTGGTACAGCAGAAGATTGCTTAGCGTTTTTGCCCAGAAATAAAAATTTAGCCAAGCTGCTACCAAGAGAAGTGATTTTAAAGAAAGAAAGGCAAGCTGTTACAGACCTGAGTTAGTGAAAAGAAGCCCTGTCTGACAGAAAGGAGGAGAATGGGTTTCTATTAATGAAAATAGTCTGAAGTTGACACCAGACGATATTTTAAAATTGAAATTTAAAATCCTTGTTTCTGCAGGTTAGGAACATGAGCTGTAAAGCAGTGAGCAACTACACTTGACAGTTCATCACTGATCAGTGTTGATATGTCAAGCCAAGTAAAATCCTTTGTGGGAGCAAGTCAATAATCAGCAAATTAGGTACATGATTAACCTGAGACAACAAGATGCAGTTCCTGTCTGAGAGCCCTGCTGAGATTTAACCTTCTCAGTATTACTGTTTAGCAAATATTCCAAATGCCTGGTTTAGTCAGTCAAACTGATGTAGCTGTAAACTTGTCTAGAAGCAGTCTTGTGTGCCATGTGCATAGGGAATGGAGCTCTGGGGGGAAAAGTGAAAATGCAGTTTGAGTGGCAAGCAGACTACAAACAGGAATGCATTGCTTTCAAGCAAAATTCTTCCAACTTGTTTAGTAACACATAGAAATAGCAAAATGCACATTGCAGGCTTGAATGATCAATAGGAAAGTAGGAGAAGGTAGTCATATTAATAAACTTGATAAAGTATAGAAAATGAACTGTAGATGTCAAGTAATGCATGAAGCGGCTTTGCAGAGATTACAGCAATTATGATGATGCTACACATTGGTAGAACATTTAAAATGACACATGGAATAAGGTAACCTTAGATAGAAACATCATTACAATGTCTGGAGAAGGTAATGCATGAAGTGGTAAGGTTTTCATTTCCAGCAGTGTTGTATACCTACAAATTTTCCATGTCAAAATGAAAATTGTTTTCATTTATAGCAGGAAATGGCTTTATTTGAAACAACTAAATAGCCAGAGAACCTCAGTGTTACCTTGTTTTTTAGCCAGTGCTCAAACATGCTTAGGTGCCCTGGCCGCCTTAAAGTTACCTTATGGCAGCTGAGCTGTTATTACTGAATGCTGTGCAGCACTGGGCTGGTTGTGTGGTGTCATATTCAAATGTTGAAACAAATTGGTTGGCTGTCACTGTGGGTATCAGATGTTTCATGGGTGTATTTTAATGAATAATTACCAACTGGATTTTATGAAGAACTAATTTTAAAGCACTTTGCAAACAAGTTTCCCTGACATGTTTTCTTGGCTGCTTAGGTCTTACAGGGCTTTGGCATAAAGACAAATGCTAGCCACAACTCCTAACATGTTTTTCTTCCTCCCTGCTCCCCCCCTATTTGAATATGCATCCATTAAGAGCACTAAAAAAATCTTCCTTTTCAATTCCTAATCTCAAACACTGCTGGGGATTTTGTGGAGGCATGCAAATAGTTTCAAGTCTAGGAAAAAAACAAAGATATCTGAAGGGGGCTACAAGGGTGCTGGAGAGTGACCTTCATCAGGGACTGTAGTGATAGGACAAGGGGTGATGGGTCCAAACTGAAACCAGGGGAAGTTCAGGTTAGATATAATGGCTCTTCCCTGTGAGGGTGGTGAGGCACTGGCACAGATTGCCCAGAGCTGTGGCTGCCCCATCACTGGCAGTGTTCAAAGCTAGGCTGGACAGGGCTTGGGTGCTATATGGATGGCATTGGGCAGTGTAGTCACTATGGTATATGTAAAGTTCCAAAGCTGTTTTGCTGACTCCCCATGATTACTGGAAAAAGAAAGTCCTTATTAGCCTGTGAATAAAATGCTTAGGAGGATTGAAAACACTGAATGGAGAAATTATAAAAGCAAATTGCCCAGAAGGAACTTAGTATGAGATTTAGGTTTGTAAATAAAAGTATGCAGTAGGGTTTTGGTATGCTGTGTAGTAAAAATAAACCAACTTACTGAGAATGTGAGTTGAAATTTCATTAGAAATACAGGCTGGCAAGTCACTGCTTCTATGGAGCTTTAATCATAGTAAGTACTCCTCACTGCAAAACTGATCTCTGAAGATGTAGTCATTTGGAATTTCTGCTGCATTTTGTTTCTGAGCAGCTTTTGCCATTTTTGTGTGACTTTTGGCATGAAGCCCTGAAATATAAAGGATCATTAAAAGAAAAAAGAAAAAAAGGCAGTGAAAGTTCCAAATTACTTCAGAGGTTCAGTTGGATTTGACAGATCCATTCCCCAATTCATGTGACTTAGTAGCCTCTTCCTTAGCAGTTGTGTTAGATTAAAAACTCTACAGTTGCTTCCTAATGATCATGAAAGTGCTTTCATTCTTTTCCTAGTTGGGTCTTCTATGCATAATTGTCAACAAGTAGCTTTAAAGCAAGAGTGATATCTTCAGCACAACATTATAATCTGTAGTTAATCATGCAAGTGGTAAATCAGAAAATCAACAGGGCCTCAAGAAGCAAACTAATGATTTAGAGAACCATGTGAAGAAATCTTACCCAGTTATGAATTCACAGCACCGTCTTGGTGACCCTTTAGTCAGGGCATTCAGATTTTGGGGTACCTGGTACTTGCTGACACATTAAGATTTGTACACCCAGGAAACCACCAGCAGATACATTCTCTTCCTTCTTTTTCCTCAGCACTGAGGAATCCAAAGAGGGATAAAAGTGTATTGTTATGTCCTGTATCAGTTTGCACCAGTACTTTACTGTTCATAAAGTTATTCAGGTTTAGTCATTTTGCTTTTGCCTGAGCTTGAAATAGTTCTTCATAGTTGGATTGAAGAGGGGCAATACCAGTCAAAACTTTACCAAAGTAAAAATTGTAGCCTTATGGGAGGTCATGCCAAGGGACCTGCTTTCACTAGGTCACACCCCATCATTGTGAAAAGAGATTCTGCAGCTAAAACTACTTCAAACTGTTTCAGCCTGAATACTCTTCCCCTTCGATCTTGCCAACTGCTGAGCTTTCTCTACTATATGAGGTAGAATCAGCATCAAACAGAGGGGAGGCAGAGGAACCTGCCAGCACAAGCAGAGATGAACAGCATGTTGCCAGTGAGAAATGTCAGCTTTTATTGCTACTTCCTTAGTTGACCCTTTGTGAACAATTGTTCTGAAGAGCAAGATTTCTTTTTCCCAAGATGTTGCCCAAGTAATAACATTTCCCAAGGAGGTGATGAGTCTGTCCTTAACCTCTGACTGTTAGACGATGGGTTTTAGCAATATTTCCAGATGTCATTGATTTAAGAGATAGATGTGTGTGTGTTTGGCACCTCTGATACTCTGAAAGTTACTGACATGCCAGAATTCTCTAAATCTCTGGTCTGCATTGGCTTAAATGTACTAACTTACCTGATTTACCTTCTCCTGAAATAATCCTTTGGGGGAGAAAAGAAAAGGCTCAAGTGGATGGCAATCTGATATTAGCAGTTCAGTGACAGTTTTTATTCCACCTCTCCTACTTTCTTCCACAATTAAAGGCATAGGAAAGAGTTGATAATGCTCTCAGTGTGACAGTAGCTTTCAACATTAGTAGACCTGGGCTCAAATTCCTACCCTGGATTTCCTTTGTGGTTGCATATTGGTGTCAGTTCCACATGTTTAACTGGAAGGTAATGGTACTTCCATACTTTTCCCTTTGTTGTAAGGCTGAGTGTATCAAGGACTCTACACCGCTCAGATTTTCAGATAGAAAGGTCAGCTTTCATACCCCAGTTTTAGAGAGATGTGTAGCATGACACTTAGTGTTAAATCAGTTAATTTGTCTGTCTCTTCTACTAGAAGGGAGAATCTTCACTATTTTATTGCATATTGTGTATTATTTACTAGAACTCACTGTTAATGAGTAGAATGCAGTGCACAGAACAGCCCTCTGTGGATGTTTAGTCTGTTTAGGATTCAAGAATTACAGTTTTCTCTTTCAACTGAAAGCAAGTGAAGGTGGTATGTTTTCTCATAGCTGTCGCAAGCACAGACTGTATGCGCTAGAGGGAAATGCAATGAAACTACTGGCAAGCAAGCAAACACATGCTATTACTGTATTTTATTGAGCACATACATCTTTCTTTAGACATGTCTATCTCTCTCTATCTACTCCTACATAGATAAATGTGTCTAAAACAAGATGTGTTTTCATGGGGGACTTGTTACACAACTATCAAAAGATTAGATATATCGTTTTTGTTGTTTCCTTAAGGGCCTCCCTTAGATAGGGAATATGAGAGCTAGTAAGTTAAGCATTAGCATCAGCTTGAGGGCTCCAGGATCACAGACATTAAAAACAGACAAAAAGCCTATTAGGACAGCTAGTCCAGCTGCTTTGTTATGCAGTTATTCCCTGTTGTAGATTAACCAATATTTCTTCCAGTCCTGTTTAATTGTGTGGTGCGGTGGCATCTCCACTGGGAGGCTATTTACTGAGCTTAATAGATGGGAAGCTTATCTGACATTCATCTTAAATTTCTTTCTTTCTTTTTTTAGTTTCATGCCATTAATGGTGCCATTCCTCTTTTGCTCTAAATAATCACTTACTCTGTTTGATCCTTTTTCCAAAGATGAATGTAATGTTCTACCTTACTTGGAAACCATCCAACCAGAAATTCTCAATTTTCCTTAATATAAGTTCAATTCTTTCAGCCACTTGATTTGTGTTATTCCTTTCCATGCTCCCTCTGGTTTTTGTATCCTACTTGTTCCACATACAAACTCAGGTAAGCAACTCTTACTCTGTGATGTAAGCTTGTACATTGTCTTTTAATCGGGTGCTAACATAAGACAAACACATTTCCTGTTTGGGCTGTTCCTGTTTGTTTTGACGTTCTGGGGGCTTCCATTCAATTATATGTCTGGAGCTACATCCAAGACTTCTGTTCCTCTTGCAGCAAGAATTTATTGTAAGCAATTGCTTAGAAAAATGTGTGTATCTCATAGGGTGAAGGTTTTCAGCTTTGAAAGCTGTGTAGGAACCTAAAATTTGATGGATCAAATCACTGATTTCCATTTCTTTTTCAAAACCCAACCTGTCAAGAAATACCATTTGTACATATTTTGGTCACATATGCAGAGCGAAGATGCATGACTCTATGGTACTGTTTAAGAAAGACAAGAGTCACAGAATGTGTGTGCCAATGTTGACTAGTAAATATTAGTTTCATGTTGACGTATCTTCCGGAAATGCCACTTTCTGGCCAGGTAGAAGAGAAAATATGGTGTGAGATTTTGAGCTGACAGGTCTGTTTGTTTGGGGGTTTGTTTGTTTGTGTTCTTTTTCTTTCCCCCACCCCCCTGTTTTTTCCTGCTGCAGTATGATTTCATGGAGCGCTTGGATGGGAAAGAGAAATGGAGTGTGGTGGAGTCCCCACGGGAACGTCGAAGTATTCAGACCCTTGTTCAGAATGAGGCTGTGTTTGTTCAATACTTGGATGTGGGTTTGTGGCACCTGGCATTTTACAATGATGGCAAGGACAAAGAAGTGGTCTCTTTCAGTACAGTTATTTTGGGTAGGTATCTCCACAACCTGAACATTGTTCCTATCTGTTTATACTTTGCCTTACTTAAAGCCATAATACTTTGTTGTGGTCTTCAGTATTAGTCCTGTTTATCGTTATGGTATGGGGGTGGGTTTTTTTTTTCTCAATACTATGTCAAAAGGTCTGCAGTGCGGTGCTGATCTGAATTTGCTTGTTTCTCTTTTAAGATTTTAGCATTTCCATAGATCTTGAGTTTAGTTTTGGAAAACAAGGCTCACATCTAAGTTCAGTCTGGGTTGAAGCATTTCCCAGTTAATATTCCTCTCCTTCATCTATTTTATACTTCCTATTTGCTTCTCTGGAGAAGCTTCTTTATCTGGAATAAAGAATATCTTTATTATGGAAGAGGATCTAACAGGAGAGCTGTTTAATCATAGTAGAAAGACAGCACAACAAACTGACACCTGCAAATGAGGTTATTGTTTGTAGAGGTTAATTGAGAATGTTAGTTAGCTGTATGCTGGTTTGCAGCTTACTACTCACTACCTACCAGATAGTGGGTCATATCCTCAACATGGTACAATCAAGAGCAGAAGAACATCTAGCCTATGATCTGAGAAGCCTGCAGTTTGTTAAAAAAATAGGGTTACATTTAGTTGAAAATCAAACCAAGTCTCAGTTCTTCCAGGTTTCTTAGAAGGTTTGTTAAACTTTGAAGCACTTAATGAACTTTGGTGAATATCTTGTCACGGTGGCATAAAAATTCTGTGAAAGTCTCTGTATTATTCTGTCCTGGCTGGTGAAGTGTTAAATGGCACTAGATTGTCTAAAATTACCTGTTAGTTTAGGGGAAGAGAAACTGCAAAAAGTCCAAGTGAGGTTTTAAGCTTGGTAAAAAAAGGTTGGAGGTCTTTTGCAGTCTTTCCTGAGTAATGATATGAAGCTTATATTTTTTCCTTTTACGTTAGTATAAAATTCAGTTTGTTGGCTTAAGACCCACAGGGTACAGGAGAACAGCCAATACTCTGTCATTAAGTATGAATCTAATTGTTTCTGTTAACCTCAGTTGAGGTGAAAAAATTCTTCCATAGCTTACATCTGGTTTTGTAAGAGCTAGTAGGTGCTATGCATGTGGATACATATATATATATCTGGATATGTTCCCATAGAAGGCTTTGTCTGCTTCTTCAAAACCAACAAGAATATTTGTGCTTATATCCTGTTACACATCTGTTGTGCTTAGAAAACCTTCACATATGATAAGCTGTCCTTAAAAGAGTTGCCTGGTCTAGGCTACAGCTTTCAAGAGCAAAAAAGGTCTAATAGGTAGACTACTTGATAGTGCAATAATAGTAATTGGGCTGAAATGTAAACAAAAGTATAGTGGTTTATCCAGTTCAGAGGTTCTCCTGCACACACCTAGTATCAGGCATTTCATAATCAAAGGGTCTGAGACAGCTGAAAGTTTCTCTGTTGTGGAAGAGAAAGAATAACAGAAATGATGTTAACACCCAGAGAATACTAAGTTTACCATTATTTTGAATGTACAGAAAATGCTTTTCTGTGCCATGAAGCAAAATAATGAAAATAATCTATAGACAAGCTTCTTCATGAGACAAATTGATATCTTTGAGCATTATATTTCAGGTTTTTTTTCCGTTGTTTGCATGAATCGTTTCAAGCGGCCAAGTTAATGACTTCTCTGAACATTTACTTTGCAGTGGTTTTACTTAGTGTCCTGCAACTGTGAAACCAGGATTAAAATTGTGCTTGAATCTTTCTCCTCTTTTCAGTTTAATTTGACAGAAAAATACTTTGTGTGGTTCTGCTAGTTCCAAATCCAAAATTCATTTTCTGTGTTGTGCAGCTGCCATTTGTTTGGTGTCTGGAACTGACAGAGCCATTTAGTTTGGGATTGCAGGTCCCACAACAGCAGGGAGTAAGAGTGAAGAATAACACCATTCCAGTTAGAGTTTTGTTCCAATAATTGAGTGTTGAAAATAAGCTGCACTGAAATCCAACAGCTTTCAAATGAAAGTGATTTTAGAAATTAATTTCAAACTTGGAATTTTATTTCTAGGTTTCTGTGATGTGAAGTAGTGTGTGTATTATCCAAATAATAACAGAAATTGTGGAGAAGTATTTTGGTACAGCTGGTGTGCTGATTTCTCAGATTATTGATGTCATCAGCATTTCAGTCGCTCACTTCAACTCTGGTGTTAAACCTTGTCTGATGTTTTTACAGACCTTCTCTTCATCCTGTTGGGTGGCAACTTGCACCTTTTTTACTCATTTTTTTAAGGATAAAGAATATTTTCTGGAGCAAAAGAGCTCCTGTTTGTCGTGTTCAGAAGATATTTCTGTCAGCTTAATTAATGAGGCTTTAAATGTCTGTAGAAGGAAGGGAAGATATACTCCTTGGGATAATCAGTTTCACATGGAAGAGTGGTTGTGCAAGTTCAAAGTCTAATTGCAAAAGGGCGATTGTCAATTTTCCTGATGAAGCATTGTTTGCTACATAATATGAATTCAAACATAGCTGTAGAGGTCTTAAGAGCCAATCTTGTCTACCTGTTGGAATAGAGGACTTGAGCATTATTAGACTACTTCGAGTTCTAATAGTGCCCAGAGACTTCATATATCACTTTAGTGTATCGTTAGACCTCTACACTTACTCATGCTGCCATAAAACTTGATACCTTTCTGCTCCACCTGAACTTTGCAGTGTTAATATTATTAGCAGTTGTTCTCCTAAGTATTGAAGACAAAATAAACTAAAGAAAAATTAAGTGAAGAATCTGTAGCCTAATTGGGAACCAGCTAATGTGCCTGTGATGCTTGTATTTCAGATTCAGTGCAAGACTGCCCACGTCACTGTCATGGGAATGGCGAGTGTGTATCTGGTGTCTGTCACTGTTTTCCAGGATTTCATGGAGCAGATTGTGCTAAAGGTATCATTGTCCCTGTGTTTACAAATAACCACAGTGTGTGTTTGTGATGTATGGATCTTCAGTGGCTGCTAGTTAGCATGGGTCCAAGCTAGATTCAAATAGATCAATATGCATTTTTTTCCTTAGATCTCTTAGTTAAATACGATTGAGTGGAAGTATCGCTACATTACCACTGAGCTTCCACAACTACAGCTCTTTTTGTGTCAAAGGTAGTAGGCAGAAATGGCAGAAAAGATTTATTTTCTGCAAAACTGGATGAATTATCAATGCTTTCAGGTAATCCTTAACTGGTCTGCAACAGAAAACTGATTATCTTCATTGATAGCATGTAATGTATTTTCTGGCTTGGCTGAGCCTTACTTCCAATACATAGCATCTTTCTTGCATATACAATTACTCTTTGACCAAAGGAAGGTCACCTTTTTTAGGAAAATAAGTAGAACCTGATAAAGTCTTGAAATAAACTTTTTCTTAAATGTTGATTGTAAATTTTAGCAACTAAACCTGGGAGATGCATAATTATCAAGGATTAAACAAATCTAAAAGCCATCTATGGATTGGCTGTATGTATTTACTTAGTTTTTCTGATAGTTTGGGATAGCAGCCACAGGGAAAAGATTCATAAAGGAGTACCTCTTTAGTTTATACAGCTAGTAGCACATATGTTGTCTAAATTCAATGACTAGCTTGTATTCCCTGCTGTTTCTGAGCAGTCAGAACATTTTACAATTTGCTTCCTTCTTAGTGTGAGATTTAGGCGTACTATCAGTAGCATAAGCTTATAATTATTTTCCACAGGGATAGGGTTGTTAGTGTTCAAAGGGGGAAAGCCTAGTGTTTGTAAGCTTTTTGACATGCCTTGAAAGGCCTTAGCAATGTGCTCATTTCTTCTTAGATTCCTGACCCAGTCCTGAGGACAGTTTGTTGTGCCCCACCTCTTTCACTGGTGTAGCAGGGTGGCATCCAGCATGCCCATGTGTGTCTATAAAATACTCCTTCAATAGCTGTTATAGTAGTACTGGAGGGAGTAATTTCCATTTTGTGTCTCCATGTTTGGCTCTTGAAGGTGCCCCAGTATAAATATATATATCTATATACATATCTATCTATCTCTCTCTCTCTGTATGTATATATATAAATAGAAGAAAAGACCCCAAGGGCCTTGGAAAGCTAATGATGTTATTTCAGTACTAGCCTTAGTCATTTTAAAAGAAGGCTTCAACTAGCTTGCATGTTGTTTGATTACCTGAGAAATTAAAGCACTTTGGCAAATCTATAGAGGAGATATCTCTATATTACAAAGTAAATGGTATGATAATGTGTGCTATAAATACACAGTGACAGCTCTATGCATTTCTGTGGTGTTAACCTGTGAAAGTATGCATGCAGTGACTGTGTGCTTCACTGCCACCCTTCACACATCCATGGCCATTAAATCAAGCCATTTGCATTTTGAGTTGTGGAGCAGCCCTGCATTGTGTACTGAACCTCTGTGTAACACTGTATTCTATGTTAATGCTAGTAAGTACTTGTTCAGGCTGTGTCAGATAAGTAGCTTTTTTGTAGGGTACTTGTCAGACTGTATTTGCCAGGCTTCTCCTGCCACTCAGTACCTTCCCTCTGCTTCCTGCTTTGTCCTTTCTATGTTGTCTCTTTCTCCTCAAAAGCAGAAATGGTTTCTTGGAAGCTTCTTTCAACTCTTTTACTGTTTTCTTGTCAGACATCCTGGTATTTCTAAAGAACAAAGAAGCTTGAAAAGCTACATAAACTGACAAAAATCTGTGTTGACAGAATTCTTGTGCAGCTATGTGCTTGCACAGAAACACATCGTTACACTATGAGACATACCCAGAAGGGTGCTGCTGAGCTGGGTATAAGGGCTGTATGCCTCACCCATTTCACAGCACTGTCAGGCCTCTTCTAATGTCCACAGATTTTTCTGCCTATTTGAATGCTGATTATATGTGAGAGCAGTTTCAGAAGACAGAAATCAGAATTGGAATTGGCTGCATGGTAAAACACAGTAAAATGAGAGAGTTAAATATTTTCCGGAATGCTGTATGTATGGACACATGTTTAATATACATTTACCATAATGTTACAGTTATAGTTAAGCTGTCACAAGTATGGAAGGATAATGATTTTTTTTTCCATCTGATTTTTTTTAATTATTATTTCCCTAGCAACACATCTTTCACTGTCTCAGTTCTCCACTGTGAAATAATTTGAGGCAAGACTTAAATAGACTAATGTGGAGAATATGTGAACAAGTTCCTCAGAGAGCTTTTAGAACTTGATTCATGCAGTAAGACAGCAGTACAAGAGCTTCACATAGGGTGAAACCCAGGTTTAATAGATATGAAGCATGATCTTTTATAGCAGTGAGTCTCCTGTTACAGGGCTGCTCTTGAGGGCATCATGAGCAATGAATCTTGCAAGAATTTGTCTGCAAACTTATTGTAGACAGTGTGCAGGTACTCCCCCGGCTATTCTACTCCATTCATGTAGTTCTAAAAGATAAAAATGAAGGAACTCTATAAAAGACAGCTCAGATTTGACTTCTGATCCATTAGCTCCAGGAAAATACCATGAAAATTACTAGAGATGAACTTTTGGACCAATCCACAGGCTGAAATAAGTTTTCATACCCTGATGGAAGTGAAAGAAATTTCACCCTCTCAAGCACTATTGCAGAATACTGGGAGGGTTTATTTCTCACCCTTATCTGTGGAAATAGCTTATTCTCAGGTAGCCAATATCAGCAGATTTATTCCATCCTTGCTCAGGCAAGATTGCCTGTGAAATCATTTGGAGTTTAACCTAATTAAGAATTCCATCATGCACACACAAAGGTAATCATACATTTTAATCTCATGTGGATAAAACACAGCATATAAAGAAAAAGTCTGATAATCAAAAGATAATGCATTGGGTGGAGATGTATCCTGATAAAGAAAATGTGTACAGTTAAAGCCAGTGGAAGATTTGCTGTAAATTGAACTGCACTGTGAGTAACCTCCTGTCCACGATTATCTGTAGGAGTTACTGATAAGAAGAGATGCTATGGCCAAGGATCGATTAAAGAATCAGACATGCAGCTATGATTATGTTATTTTGGTGTGTTGTCCCTTTTTTATATTAATTTCTATTTTCCTGCAATCTCTATGGCATAACCACCCAAGTATATCAAGATGTCCTTCTTAGTGTTCCCACTGTTAATGTCTAATAATACTTTGGTCTTTCAGCTGCCAAGTTCTGTGGTAAATCTGCAAGCAGGCATCCTTTGTCATGTCCTGCTTTTCCCCGTCTGTAGGGTTCAGTGTTACAATGAGTTGGGTTCCTAGAAGTGACTCAGAGTTGGCTACAATTTCGTCCCATCTCATAATATATTTGAAAGGCGTGCAACTCTTCCACTCCTTTAACAAAGATACTGTCTGATACTGATTTGCAAATGTGTTCAGAGCCTCCTTCAATTTCACATTTTAAAATACTAGGATTTGCATCATGAGCATATTTAGCTAATCGGAAAAGGTGGAGCAATGCACCATCACATGGGATTGCTGCATTGACATGATGAGCAGAGCCTGTTAAAGAGATGGTGTCTCATTTGTAACAGAAGGAAAAAAAATTGAGTCAAGTCAGATGCCACAAACTTGCCATTTAACAAATACTTTCCGTTGATTATGCAATGTAATAAGAAACATGTTTAATATTTGAATCTAAATGGATTGAAGGTTTTGGGGGTTTTTAAACCAGAAATTTGTGCCATATTTGATCAGTTGACTTTTTAATCTGATTTTTAAAGCTCTTAATTATTCAGATTTATGTTATTCGCAGTTTCTTTTCCTGTTCTCCTTGTGTGGGTTTTTCATTCTTTTATTTTCATTCTGTTTGTTTTTGGCTTACTGGCAAAGGACGACGCCACTTTAATAAGTATAAAAAGAAGGGTAGGTTTTTTAAAATTTCTTTTTCTTTCTTTTGCAACATCTATTTAGTTTGACATAGTTACTAAGCTGTAAAGTGTAGTCTATATATTTTTGAATTTATTCTAATGGATTTGCTGTTTCTGATGATTGCCCGCAGCACAATAAGAGTTCCTACCACTGCCATTTCCTTTGTTATGTGTGTGCTGTTAATCTCTGCATAAAACTGTAAAAAGCTGACAATTATTAGGTAAGTAAGGTATAATTGCTAGAAGTAGCAACTCTTGCTTTTTCTCAGTTGTTGTTATTCAAATTGCAGTTGTTTGGGAGTCTTCTTGCTCTGAGGTTATTCAGAGCCTTATTGCTTGGGCAGTGGTGCGTAAAGTAATGTTTTTTAGTCCATTGAATACTCTGTTTGAAACTATTCTCTTAGTGCCATGTCCAGAATGCTCCCAGTGGCATAAGATGTTCTGGGAGTGATTCCAATGGGGAAAACATGAATTTTGGAGTGCATCTTGCCGAATGATTCAGTACTCAGTTCATTGCTGTAGAGTGTGTGGTCCATGTGAATGAACGGTGTCCAGCATGTGCTGGTAATGTATAGGAGTTAATATTTCCTCTCTCTGTGACTAAGGAAAACAATATTTGCCTTTATAACTTGGCTGGAAATTTTAAGAACTGAAAATAGTGCAAGCAGACTGAAGCTTACTGGAGTTTAAAGGGAAAGGTGAGAGCTGATACTGAATAGCCTTTCTCCTTTGCCTGTCCTGCACATGTTTGTAGCCTGACAGGAGCGATGGGACCCATTGTGAGGCAGCACTTGGGGTCTTCCGTGACACAGTCAAACTGGTGAATGTGTCTTGTACTATTCAGGTGACACACTGCAAATTTATGCAATAACTGATTATAGATGAGACAAATGAAGTATATTGGGTTAAAGTACCCAAAGCAGATTGGTTTGGCAGAAAGGAACAATAGTACAGGGAAAATGCCATCTTTATGGTATTATAGAGATTGTTGTAAATAATAGTACTTGTTAAAGCTAATCTATTGTGCTTAGTGCTTCACAAGCAAAACAAATAAGTAAAACCAGTGCCTACCTCCAGGAATTTACCATGTCAATAGAAGCTGAAAAGGAATGAATGGGAGCCTGTTGACAGATGTAGAGATAAAAGGAAAAAAATGTGATACCCAGTGTCATAAGCACACTAGCAGTGTGACTGTTGTCAGTTTTGGGGAACACTGTTTTTAAAGGCAGTTTTAAAGAGGGATAATGGGGCAGATAGATAACATCATGCAGGTGATGGAGGGCAAATGGGGCCTCCAGAGGAGACAGAGCATAGAAAAATGCTCTTCTAAAAAGCACTTTTTCAATTTGACTTTCAAAAGCATTGTAAATCACAGAGAGGCTGCAGTCATAATTCTAGCAGTGAGCAGTCTGGGGTAAAGCTGTTCTGTAAATGAAGTTACAGCATGAAGTTCATGTTCCATGTGACAAGAGGAAAGGACCTGAAACAGGACTGGGAAAGAAGAGCCCCATTTGATGGATGGATTAACAGATTAACAACATGATTTTTGCAGCACTGTTGCACACAGACACAATTGAAGAAGGCTGAACTTATCAATGCTGGAGAAAAAGGTGCTGATTTAATGTAGATTTGATTTGCTGAAAGCTAGAGTAATAATTGTGACATGCAATGAAGAAGAAATCTGTAAGACTTTGTCAAAGCCTGAATGTGAGGTGAGGAAACAGATGGGTCAAAAATAAGACCTTGATTTTGAACCTTAATGATAGGTAGAGTAATGGTATTGACCACTGTGATAGAGCAAGAATGCAGGGGAGGGCTGAGAAGTAGTGGGGTCAGGACAAAAGAGGAATAAGAGAAATAACTTCATTGGCAAGCACTTCATGTGTTCATAATCATAGCATGTCTCATCACACTGTACTCAAAAACAAAAAAGGATTTTAAAAGAAGTGTGCTTTTCTTTGGAAATGCTGCATTCATGACTTGTCACCCACACATAGCTACATCCTTCCTTGCAGTTGACAAAATTCAGCATGTTCAGCTTCTTTCTTAGGATGTCTTTCTGGGTGGGTTTGGTTTTGGGGTTGGTGTGTTTATGTGTGTATGTGTGCCAATTTATGAATGTGCTGCAGCAGCAGCACAGCCCTGGCTTGTCACTCAAATCTTCTCTCACAGTGGGTGGAAGCGTCATCTTGCTGCTTGAACAGACAGGGCTGTCTTTGGCAGTATTCCTCCCCATCAGTCCCCACCTCTCAGACTCAGTACCTTAACATGCCTTTGTTATAAATTTTCTTCTTCTTTTCCCAGCCTCATATTGTATTAGCAGACATTTCTCATTTCTGGCAAACTGATCATGTCCTCACTTGCCTTCCACTGAGTTCTGTGTACAGGGCAATGCTTGCCTGTCTGCCCTCAGTTTGCTTAGTTTTATGGAACTGCAGTACACTCTGAATAAGGTTTTGTGCTATCAAGTGTGCCTAAAATAATTGCAGGATAAATAAATGGACATGTAACCTGTTTTGACAATGATTGACAGTCGCTGTTGTCCATCAGCTGCTAGCTTGCCTGCATGAAATGAGATAATAGCTTTGATCCAGTGTCAGGTAGACAAGTAAAGCCAACACAAAATCCACCACTCTAATTGGCAATTTAAACAGGAGCCAAGAACCAAGAGGGTCACAGGCTGAATTCTTTCTGATTGTTAGTGGTGATGGCTCCAAAAGGGTCTCCAAGCACACAGTCAGGAGTGCAACGGGGAACAGGATACAGGAACCATCATTTCTAGTCTGCAGCTTTCCTCATCAATCCCATGAACTGTGGGAGATTAGAGGTAAAAACAGGGGACTGAAGAGTCTGGACTCCAGAATTCTACAGCAGACACCTTGTTAAATTTCTGTTACAATAAGTCGTTCAGCACCCAACATTTCATTGCTCTTTAAAAACACGTACCTGTCCCAGTAGTACCTTGTAGATGAAATGTGAGGTTTAGCAGATGTTAGCAAGGTGTGTGCTATTAGTAACAGACTGGTAGCATAAAAGTACTCAGAACACTCTCTAGCCTGGCTGCACAGGTGCTTCATATCCTCTGCATTCTTTGTAAGGGAATATTTATAAAGTTGAAATAAAGACCAGGGAGCTACTATTAACATTGTGAATACCTGAAAAAAACAGACTTTAAAAATATGGATTTCAGCAAGCTAAATATGATCTTCTCGTTGTTGTTAAAGCTTTTATAGCTTCTGTTGATTCCAGAATTTAATTCAGTGTTATAAAGAATTTATCTACAGAAAGGTTGTCCTGAATCATTGCAAGTAGGGATGCTCCTGTTGTTTAGAAGCATTTACCTCTTTCCCTTTGTTACAGTTGTGCCCTTACAAGGCAGCAAAAATGCTTTAGATTTTTTTAAAGGTATTTATTTTATGTTATTAAATATGCTAGATGTATCTACCACAGCAAATTCATGAGCATTTGTTTTCCATATTAAACCACCAACAAACAGAAGCCACATTTGTGCTACTGGACTGCATTGCCCTTTCATGTATTTCTAAATTCATGTTGCAGTGTATGAACTTGACGTTATGTATGACTCCTTTTCCCAAAAAACTTTCGGGATAGTGTTTCAGCTAAGAAGATAGACTTATTTCTGTAGGAGAAAGCTAAAAGCTAGAAGTATTAAGAAAAAAAATGGGGAATGGCAAGGAATCCTGACCAATTTGGTGGCCATCTATGATGGGACTACAGAACTGATGGACAGGGGTAGAGCAGTTGACATCGTCTACCTGGGCTTGTGCAAAGCGTTCAACACTGTCCTGCATGACATCCTCATCTCTAAATTGAAGAGACATCAATTTCGTAGATGGACCACTCTGTGGATAAAGAACTGGCTGGATGGCTGCACACAAAGAGCTGTGGTCAATGGCTCAATGTCCAACTGGAGACCAGTAACGAGCGGTGTCCCTCAGGGATCGGTGTTGGGACCAGTCTTGTTCAACATCTTTGTTGGTGACATGGGCAGTGGGATTGAGTGCGCCCTCAGCAAGTTTGCTGATGACAACAAGCTATGTGAAGCAGGCAACATGTTGGAGGGAAAGGACACCATCCAGAGGGATATTGACAAACTTGAGAGGAGGGCCAATGCAAACCTCATGAAGTTCAACAAGGCCAAGTGCAAGGTCCTGGATGTCCTGTGACATTTGCTCTGAAAATCAGGTATCTTTTTTCTAAAAAGGGAAATGGTGTTTTAATTTCCCATGATCATCATGTTGGTTGCATCAGTCTTGTTTTCCAGTATACTGCATTGCGTTAGGGGACTCAATTAGTTTTGAGAGAATCACTGGCAGCTTAGCTATAACTTTCTGGGGTGCTGCTGATTGCTGTGCCCATGCAGCGTGGACACACACATATCTCCTGATAGCTTTTCCTCAAGTACACACCTCTTGCTTATTCTGTGTTGCCATTCTGTCCTTTTGTAATGGCTCCCCATCCGTATATATTGTACAAAGAAAATACCCCATTATGCATTGTCCCTAACAATTTGCAGTTTCTAAACACCTCTTATGTGCTGAATTACTTTAATAAGCATAAATATGCAGCTCCGCATCACTTTCAAATATTAGTCTGAAGGGAAAACATTCAGTATCTCATATTACTATGCAGCTCAGTGAGGGTGATTGTATAGAAACATTTGCTGGTTACACCTTGCAGCAGTAAGCAGAGGATTGAACACGGAATTTCCTACAATAAAATCTTTAACTTGGATACTTTATAAATAATTTGCAGTGCTACTGCACTCCAAGGAATTTATTTAGTCTTTTGTGGTGTCAAGCAAGTATAGGAACCTTTGATTAGAAAGGAAATAGAAATGAAAAAGAAGTGAAAGTGGACTGAAGCCTTTTGGTTTAGTCAGTCCAGTCCATTCTGATTTTATCTACAGCCTCCCTCTTCCAAAGAAGGAGCACTGGAAAAGAATTGTAAGGAATGTGTTCAGACCCTTTTGTGCTACACACCTAGTTTGGTGTAGCACATTAGGTGTTCAGAGTCACCTTCTTGACTTTGAAAGAGTCTGGAGAGATAAGCAGCCAAGATAGGTAACATCTGTGTGTCAGTCCTGGTGCTTTCTTATTATCCAAGGGTGTTTCAGTCTGCTTCTTTCTCTGTGAACTGGTGTGGAAGACTGTTGAAGGAAGAAGGCCACAGCTCTGCCAAATGAATGCTTCTTCCTGCACCTAGATGCTCAGAAGCAGGGCATCAGAACAGAGGATGAACCACTTTCAGAGCCACATTTTGATACAGGCAGCCTGAACACACTCACAAAGAGGGAGAGGCACTTCTCACCTTTGTTTTTGTTAGGGTATTAATGAAAATCCATCCCTTGTGATTAGTCATTTCCCAAAGAATGTGTGGGGATTTTTTTGTATATCCTTTTACTGGAGTTGATGAGGAAAACCAGGAGTTTGAATAGTATTTTCAGTGAAAAACTAGTAAGAGGGAAGTTAGGCAAATGACAAGGAGGAAGAGTGGACTGAGGAAAGGAAAAACACAACATAAGGAAAAAGGAAAAGAAATAAAAGCAAAAAGCAAGGAAACCTGTATCTTAAAAACAAAGACACCAAGGGAACATTTCATTATCTTGTATTTTTCTACCAGTCTCTGCAAATTGGCATGGTCATTGTACATATGCTTCCAAGAATACATATGCTTCCAAGAATAAAAGTGAACTCAGCTATATTACATGTGAAAAGGAAAGTAAAATAGGAGACAAACAGAGCTGCATTATGAGGGAAATTATTCAGTGAGTGAATGAGGGGAAAGAGTGACAAGAGCTTCATTGCATTGACTTATGCTTTTTGAGAGCTGTATCTGTCTGAGAGCTCTG
>JANHGB010041876.1:0-25318 GCA_026283785.1 Coracopsis vasa
AGAGCCCTGGACTCATCCCTTGCTGTGAATCTGCTGAGAATCCTGTTGGCAGTGGCCAGTTCTGCATGCTGTGTCTGAAGCAGGTGGGTTGATCTGTGAGGGCATTGCCCATACTGGGGTCACCCTCATCTCCTGGCCCCTGCTCCTCCCAGATACTGAGATTGTCAAGGACAGAAAATAACAGCTAGTGCTGAAGTAGTAACTGAAAGTAAATACAATGTAAGTAGATCTTATCTCAAATCTTTCAGTACCAAGAAGCATAAAAAGACCTCTAAATCTCTTGCTACCCCCTGCTCCCTGATCGTTGCTGCTGGGTTGGTTTGTTTATTTTGGAAATGTACTAGCTCAGTAAGGATTGCTGATAAATCAAAAAGATGCTTTAAAGGACGAAGGTGAAGAGACTGCAGCTGAAAGGGAAATTTCAGAATATATGTTTATTGGAAGTTAAGTATTTTGCCCACACGATACTTGGAGTGCTGCCTGATCTCTCAGTATTAATAGTCTTGTGCACAGAACATTCCTTGCTATCTTCAAAAAATAAACAAATACCTTCTCATTTCAAGGTCAGTGGAAAACAGGGATGGCGAGGCATTGTTTTGATGAACATGCAAATATATGGAGTTTTAAATGGACAGTTAATTGATGTCATCTTATATATCGTGGTAAAGGAACAGAATGACACATCAAAATTAACCATCCAGAGCTATGATTTATCATCAGAAGTCTGTTCAACACACAACACACCCATTACATCTACTAAATGTGCTGCCAAATGTCAAAGAAGGAAAGTAAGAAAGTAATTTTGCATTTTTACACATGGTTAATCTAAATCTCTAAATTGAAAGTTGCTATGAAAATTACTCTGAGAATATGTAATTGAAAACATTTTTAATTTCAAGCCTTAAAAAAAACCAAGCCACAGCTGCAACAAAGTATGGTAATATTAATGAAAGCATATCTGGCACTCATTCAAATCTCTGCCTTCCTCAGTGCTGCAAAAGGAAAAATTGCTCCCCAATGGATATTCACCATTTTCACAGAAGTAAAATTACTCTTCTCTGTAAAAATGGGCTTTCATCATTTGCATTAAATGCAATTAAATAATGTAATTAAATTGTTGCGGTAACTAGTGTATCTCTGCATGCTACTTGGCTCCAGGAATGCTCAGTATGTATTTTCAATCTAGACTGAAAAGAACTCACAGCAGAATTTGGCGATGTCGTTATCAGGCTAAAATGTTTGTTCAGGTTTTCAACAAACTTCACAAAATACATGGTGTCGAGATACAGGAAAACAAACCAGCAGATGTGACTGAAAGGCATTACAGAATGGCAAGAAAAATTTAACAAAAAATTTAAACAAACAGGTTTAAATATGTTCTTATGAAGGACACTGAATTGAAAATAAACAAGAATACAAGAAAGAGAAGACAGAGCAATTCATAAGTGATCTCTCCTACACAGAAGAATTAAATTTATTCCAGTGAATAAATAACTTTGTTGTCTTTTATATACAATGTAAACTTCATAGCAATAGAAAATTTTGTTATTGGTTCTTATTTCACTATTTATAATGATGAAATAGTGATGAAGTTGTATTTGGTACTGCAAGAGAGAGATGCATTATTTGTAATAGTTGTAATAATTGGAGCCAAACATCATGGAAGTTAATGGAAGGATACCTGCTGCTTGAAACAGCAGGAAGATAATTTAGGGTCTAACCTACAAGTGTGGTCCCAAAAGTATATTAATACTTGCATTTCAGGGCAGGGAAGAGATGGGGAGAGACACTATATTCATCATTTTACATGAACACTTTCCATTTGGACCAGAGTGCCAAAGATTCATTTTATCTCGAGTTGGCCTATTCAACTTAATTCATGTCAGGTCCTGCAGACAACTCAAATACTTCTGTTGTTATTAATTAGTCATTATGCCAACAACCAAATGGTTTTAAAAATATATATTACATGCAAGTCATTTACAAGCTACAGGATTGGAAAACTTTTACCTGTAGTTGAAATATGGGTAGGAACTGACAAGAAGTGATCTTTATGGAGACTGGTGCATGGTGAACTCTGCAGAGCCACTTCGTCAGTGGAAGGGCACCCAACTCCTTCAAAGTCTCACAGCACCCAGAGGAATTGCTAGTAACACTTGTCAGGGAAAACAGATACAATTTCATCCTACCAAACTGTCACCTCTCTGTTTTGAAGGTATCTAAGAAGAATGATCCCGGCAATATTCCTCCTTACTCTGTGAAGAAACCCTTTCAGCAGAGCCATTTTGTTACTTATTAAACCAACAAAAACCAAAAACTCAAGAGAGGCCTGTACCTGCTCAGTTTCATAGTGAATTAAACTGGTCCCAGCATCCTCAATCCTAAGAAACACAGAAGTAGGAAAGTCACATTTGTATTATCCTTTTTGTGAGCTGCGCCAGCTATACCCAGTCACAGCCCCTCCATCCTACTGCATCTTAGACTTATTTACACTTCCCTTTGGCTCCAAGCTAGATGAAGCAAAATACATGTGCAGCCAGAGGACTAGCAGCGAACATCCTGCAACTCCCTGCAGAGGATCAAAACCAGTTAAGGCCTTCTTTATATGGAAAAGCTTACGATCAGCTTAACTAGCGAAATATGCTGTTCCACTGTATCTACCTACAAATACCTCATCAGGCCAATGTTCTATTCCAGAACAGAAGTGACTCCACACACTGATTATTATTCTGGAATGAAATGAGTTTTTATTCCAGAGTGGAGTTGCCCATCAGGGAACTATTGCAGCACAGATAACTGCATCAGAGTAAGTTATGGCACTGTATGAAAGAAAATTTCCCAGCACGGAAAGCCTAACATCTCAGAATTGCTGTTGTCTCTGACCTACTTTGCTCAAAGTACCATAGAGATACCTCCACACAGGCATCCAATTATCTGTTGAAATCAACAAGTACTTTTGTGCTACACAGAATCAGTACAAACTAAAAAAAGAGAGCACAGGAGGATGATAGGTGGAAAGAAGTGATCTTTTTGTAGCATTTGCAGTACAGGAATTGATTTCACAAACATGCTCATCCAAGCAATGTAGTTCATTCAGTAGACCATCAGCTCCCATCAAAGAGTCATTCTTAACTTAAAATCAGCATGCCCATAACAGAAACAAATGAACGGAAAAGAGCAGAATAGTTCTTTAGAAACAGCCCAGCTGTCTCATGCATTCGACACTGCCACATACAAATGTTTTCATTGAAGGGGAAAAAAATGCCTATCCTGAAGCTGAATGCCATAGTTAAAAATGGTCATCAAAACCTAAATACATACCATGCAGTGTAACTTAAGACACAAAGCACATTCGCAGAGCAGACCACACCATAAAAGGACACATCTGAAGTTCTTATAATATTTTCAAAAGCAATGTTCCTAACACTTTACTAGGTAATTAAATTCTCCAAAATTGGCTTTTGCTAACTGCACAGTTTATTACAAGGACAGCTGTTGCCAGGGATTAACAAACTCCATGCTGAATATGAGAAACATTGCTATATGTTTTTGCTCCTCTGAAACCTGATGAAATATTGAAAGGGTTTGAGAGGCAAATTTATTTAAAAACTTATTTAAGTCAAATAAATTAATAAGTATTCTGGTAAATGGTATGGTGTAATTTACAGGATTTACAGGAAGGGTCACTTTTACCTTAATAGCACAGTTAATCTTACTTAAGTCAGAAAGTCCACTCTAGTGCAAACTGTTGCAAAATTTAGCTCAGTGCAGATATGAAATTTACTACCATTTATGGGGTGATGTTTGTTTCTCTGATCTGTGAAAATTAAAACATTGTTCAGTTGATATTACAGAAGGTTTAGTATACAATGGCACCTCTGTACCGTAGGGTACTATTTCTTAGAACAGTTCTGTACCTTTGACAAGCTATTGAGTGAAAGATGAAAGAGAAAATTTCTGAGTTTTCTGATTAAAAAGAAAAATGTAAGGAAAACAAACTAAACTTCTGTGAGAAATAAAATTGCTAAGTCAAACTGGAATGAAATTAAATTTCTTCTTAAAAATTTTCTTCCGAGACCCTGAGAAAAAGACAATAAAGAGTAAGAAATATTACCGATGCTTTTAATACATAATTAAAATAATAACATAATTAAAACAATACTAAGAGAAAAATTAATTCTCACTTATGATAGCCTATTGTGTACAGAAGCGATAAAAAAGCCCATTTTAATGAAACCTTAACATGTATCAACACAATTTTCCAGTTTCTAACAATAAATTCTGTAGCTGTAACCACAGCAAAAAATTCCACCAATTTGCAACCCAGGGGTAGAGGCTCTGGAACGGCACTTCTCAAAGCATGATTACTTAGTTCAGTAAATACCTGCCATCTCATTTTTGAATGATGTGACAAACAACTGAAAATGAAATGACAGGATAGATGAAAAGTAATCGTATGCAGTACAGAGATCTGAACTGAATAATGGATTCAGTTTTTGTTTGTTTGTTTTAAGAGTAGGATTCTGGCTAGTTTGGGTTTACTTCTACCAGACGTAGATTCACAAAGTCATCTTAGGGTTTGGATTTTAGACATTAAACCTTAATTATTCTGGCACCAAGTAGCATTCCCAACCTGAGAACAGGCAACTGCATTACCAGTACAAGCAGATTTCAGCTTTGAAATATTCCCTGAGTATTAACGTGTCCATTAATACTGAGGGAAGGAAGCCTTTTTCTACTGAGGTTTATGAATCCCTTTTGAATCAAGTTTAACTTAACAATCTACTAAACGAGAAAATTTGAAAATTACCGTTCTCTATAACCCTTGGAGGTGTTAGCAACCTGGAACAAGATCTACAAGAGACACAATATTGAAGAAGGGTTACCCAAGCTTCCTTCAAGGGAATCCTGAGGAAAAGTATGCATCTACCCTCACTAGGAAGCCAACAAGCAAGGGCCATATGAGAACAGAACTAAGTAACAACTGTTTTCCATAGGATTTATTTCTGATGATTAAATTCTTTGAAGTCTAATAATACAGAAATGGCATTATATTTTTTTTTCCCTATGTCTGTGATACCTGAAGCATCTCTACCCCTTCCGGATTCTGTAATCTTCAATAAAAAAGCATAGACCACATTGTACAAGCTTGAAATGTTCTTCTCTACCTACTTACCAATTTTAATGATCCTTGCAGAAACACAGTATCTTTGAAATTATTATATTCAAACTAAGCTGAAATTGGTTAACATGTTTCCAATTTATCATTAACACTGTCAGGCTCAAGCAAAATTATGTACAGAAGAATATGTAGAGCGGAACAGCATAAGCATTACTTCTGTAGGAATCAAGGCTGAAGACACCTAAACATATATGGTGGAAGGGACAACCCACTCTCTCTTCCCACAACACTGAAATGGCAGGTAGTTACCTCACTCCCTCCTGCTAGACTAGCATTGCAAGTTCTGATGTTTTTATCTCAAAACACAAGTGAAGGATATCAATTATTTACTAAAAAAATCCAAACCAACCACCTTTGTTCCCATTAGCATACATGTAACATAGAAGTATCATACTATGACTTGCAGTAAATACACATGCAATAGCTCATATTTGTATACCATGATATATGGTGCTGCTGTTGCTGTTAAGATATGATTCAACCAATGGTGCTTGCTCTTCTGAATGTTTCATTCTGCGTGTCCTTGTGCGACTGTCCACATTGGACTGAACCATTAATGGTTCCTGGCGCTTTTTTTTCTGCTTCTGTTCTAGCAATGCTCGCTGAGGAAAATACAAAGAAAAGCATCTGTTACTGGACTTCAAACGGTAGCAACCTATGATGAAAAACAATGGACGCCTTTACACCTTCTCCAGTGGCAGCAGTTGGCAAGTGGGATATTGGGATACTGGGTTATAGAAAATCTTTCCAAAAAAGCCACAGCCAACCCACTGCTAAAACACCTGCTGAAAACAGCAAATAATTAAAACAGATCTTTCTGAGCAGTCTACCAGCTGTCACAGCCTCTTGGAAATAACCCTTGGGAAAACAACAGTATGAGAGTACTGGCTGTGAAGCAATGGGAGGGAAAGCAAGGGCATGAGACAGGGACACCAATTTAAATTTCTGTAAATTAAAAGCAGGAAATCTGCAAACTAGAATCAAGTGATAATGCTGGACATGAGCCTAATTTAACAACTATACAAGTCAAACTGTAATTAAACACATTGATTTCTCAGCTAGACCAGCTGAAAATCAAAACCTTCAGCATCCAATGGCACTTCTCTCTTTAAGCCCTCTTCCACAACCTCAGAGAACTGTTTATTTTACTTATCCATTATCTTCCCATTTCCCTGCTTCTGTACAGTGGTTTGGTTTTTTTTCTTTTCTAAAAAGAAGATACACAAGTCTCCTTTTAGGGAAGAACAAGAATGGCGAATGGACTGTTTCAGCTCCGTAAGTTGTGTGGAACACCTCAACATGACTTCAAAATGATCAGAATCTAGTACAGGATTATGGCATTAAGAGACAGCATTTGAATTTGAAAATGAGATGCTGGTAGACATGCAAGCTGATAAAACAATGAGAAAGGAAATGCACAGAAAAACATAAAATTAAACTCACAAAGTTTAACAAAAAACATGACAAAGAACCACAGAAAAATCAAAGGAAAAGTGCAAACATCAAATTAAAACTTGATTGTAAAATTTCCTGAGATTTTGTGGGAGAGATTCTGAAGAGATTCTAAATCACTTTCTTGTACAAGTCATGTAGGAATACAGTAGCAAAATAGGCAACATAGCGGATAGTGCCACTAGTGTACAGTCACAGGGGCTAAATCCATGGAATTAAAAGATGTAAAACCTTTGTGGTAAACCTCTGTGGGCCGGCATGTTTGCCAGAATCTCTTGTCCTCTCTAGTCCATTAAAGGGGGAACAAATACATTGTAAGTCAGCTTAAAACAAGTCCAGGCAGTGGAGATGAGAATCACTCAAACCACAGTCACAAGAAAAATTTTAATGGAAATTAGAAGTTTAAATAAGCTGTAACCTCCACAGACCTTTCTTCTGCATTCCCTAATCAGAGGATGCAATTTTCTATCAATTACCAGATACATGTGTCAGTGATTTCATTACTTCAAGATCTAGATTTTAGAGCAAGAAGGTCCCCCTCCCAAAAACTTACCTGCCTGTCAAGCTTCTGCTGACGCAGGCTGCTCCCCTCATCATCCAGAACACTGCAAAGACAAAGAGTACGTAATTGGAACAAATTTATCACTCAAAATAACACCTAACAGCAATCACTGGAGCAAACTCTTGAAGGAGTTATCCATACAGAACTCCCACTATGTTCCAGGGAAGTTTGCCTGCCATAACCTGCAAACATTGGCTGAAGAGAATTTAAATGCATTCCAGGGAAAACTGAAAATCTCTGGCTTATATAAACTTCAACAGAAATAAGTATTCAAACAGTTCACAAAGAAATACAAAATTCACAGTCTACAGATTGCTTTGTTCTCCACTGTCTTCTAATGCAAAATGTTGAGATACACAGCAATGGGGTTTGACAGAAAATTTGTAGGTAAAGCATATAAGAAGTGAGTGCAAAAGAGCTGCTTAGCAACTCAGCAGTATTTAAAATTACATTAGGAAAATTAACTGGCTAATCTTTCGTACACTGAAAACCAGAATTTATCCCCGAATATCTGAAAAGTCACACTTACTGCCATGCACTTTAACTTTAGAGACTGGCAAGACTGCCATATAATCTTTCTGCTTATTGTTGGTAGTTGGGAGATTAGCTCTGGCACATTAAATTATTTTTATTAATTAGATGTTAAAAACCAATGGCACTGAAGTCAGAATATTATTTTTGTGAAGCATTTTGTCAAACTACTGACTACACTTTATTCTTCTGGAGAACAAAGGTCTCTAGTGTAAGAACATTATGGTTAAATATTGCACATAGATAATTAAATCTTTTAAACTGTAGTATGTCATCTACAAAGAAGACAGTACTATAAAGCAAAAAAATAGCCTCTTACATGTAGAATTAATTTTCTCCTACAACACATTTTTATAAAAGATTAGCCTCCTTTTTGTTTTATAAGCACTCCTAACAATCAAAAGGATAAAGAAAGAAAAAACTCCAGAACAAACGAACCTGGATTCTGACCTACATACAACCAAACTGTACTGCAAAAAAAATATTACTTCCCATGTATCAATATAGACACTTTAGGAGACGGTAACATTGTTAGACTTAGAACAGCTAATAAAGGCATGCAGAATGCCACCTTTCCAATGCCAGCATTATCTAAGACTATAATCAAGCATTAGCTTTTCACAATTTACACTCAAGTTCTATGTTACAAAAGGCTGATGTTCCACAGAATTAAGCTGCACAAGTACCTTGGGTATGAAATTACACAGTCTCTTGTAAAGACAACGCATTACTCATAGTCCACAAAAAAAGAAAAAAAAACAATCACAGAAAAACCCGTAACACTCACAAAAATGTTCTTCTTTACACCAAGCATTCTTAATTTGATGAATTACAGAAGCAAGTTATAAAAAGAAGACGCACATTTCTCCATGGTATACAATGTCAGCAGCTTTTTTCAATAGTTCTTTACTACAACTGCAATACGTATTAGCTGCACTGCTAGAAAATAAAACTATCCTAATGGATTGGCCAAACAATTGTGTAAAAGATGCCTAAGTATAAAGTTTCAGACTTAACAGCCTGAGAAAATCCTCCTCATTTAAGACAATGCCTGAAAAAAGAAAAAAAAATATGATGATGCTAATACAGACCATAAGAACTGCAGAGGCAGCAATGCATATACCATCCTACCATCCTACCATCCATATCCTGGCATAACACACTGCACAGTACAAGGGAGCAGGAAAATTATCACAAAGTATCACTGAAAAGCCTGCAGTTCTATCCTTTCTTGATGCCTAAATAATGCTTATGCAAGTCCAGATAAAAAGAGGATCCAATTTAGCCCATTTATTCCTCCGCTATAATAGCAGAGCGCACCAGCTTGAGACTATGTACTTTATTAATAGTTTCTACAGGACTAGTGGATCTTTGAGTTGCTGATTAGCAACCAATATTTCACATTCCCAGATTTTCAGTCTCCTGAGACTGGGTGACTCCCAACACTTCCCATTAAGGGACATCAAGTTGTCAATAAATACATACATACATATATAAAATAAGCTCTGTTTCTGTAGAAATTCCATCAGACCCTCACTCTTGCTGCTTTCGAAAACATCTGTAGTGGACTCCGAGATGTGTGTAACCATGACTGACCCTTTTTCTCACACTTCAGTGAATCCTTGCAGAAAGATTTAGCAGTTGATCTTATCACAGCATCTGTCAGTCCATGCATTCTGACATGCTCCAGGGGCCAAGAGCTGAAATCCAGAAAACCTACCCTCTTCTTTCTTTGGAAAACACAAAAGTTGAGGAGCAGGTCAGCCTTTGCCCTTCATTTTCTTTGAAAAGAACAGAAATCAATTGCTTTCTCCTCCAGAAGAGTTGTGCTCATGGTGAGGACACATCCTATTCTGCCCAGTTTCAGAAGCAGCCACGTTTTTGTTGCTCAGTGGTCCAAATAACTGGGATGGTCAGAGACTAAAGGCCCAGCACAGTGGAAAAACTATGGCTTTAATATGGCAAGACCACTACAGAAAATAATCTCATAGAGAACTGTTAGAACAGTTCTCCCCACATTTGATACGATGCTAGAAAATCCCAGCAGCAGCACGAAACTCAGTCAGTCTTAATAGAGAAATGTAACTTTAAAATTCATGAAAACTGAATTACCGAAGAGGATGAATACATATTAGCAATCTGCTGAGCGTGCTGAAGTATCCTGAAGATCCAGTAATGTTCATTTTTACTCCTATTTGATCAAGTATCATGTATCCACCTGGCATATTGGCTATGGCTTTGACCCATTTAAAACAAAAACCAATCTTACACTATATATAATATTGCAAACAGCGCCTTCAGCTCTGCAGTAATAGTCTGATCCAAATTCAGTTAACAAATCACAGCCTGTATATATTTCTTTGCAAATAATTACCCAGGGAAGACCCTATCCATCTATACACAACTCCAGCAACCTACCCATTAGAGTTTACTGGATGCTGGGGTTAAGAAGTCAAGCGTATAGCATTATATTGAAAAGATTCGTATTAGCAGCCTGGACCAAGGCATACAGAGACTTAAGTATTAAATTTAGATAGTATTCTTTCCAAAAGTTAAACATGGCATTTGATTCACATATTCCCACCTCCTATTTTGTAAAGGAAAATGCATCAAATGAACAATCACCTTTTCGTCAAAGTATTGCTTTTAATACCATCTTTTTAAGACATAAAATCATATTTTAAAGACACTTTCAATGTTAAATTCAATTTACACAAAAATAACCAGGCCTTCTATACTGCTGCATGTAATAATGAAGACAAAAATATAAGCAAGAACTTCAGTATCCTAAGCTTTTCATAATCTGTATTCCTTAAAAATCATTTAGAGAAAAAACCAAAACCAATCAAGTTTTAAGGATAAAGTTTCATGATTACATGAAACTCCACAATTTACTTCTGAGATGAAGGCAGAAGAATATGTAAGTCAACATCTTGCTACATTTTACTGTAATTCCACATGGACTGATTTCAATTTAAGTAAAATCAGAAAAGCCTTAATTCCAAGGACACATTTCACAGTAAGTACTTCACTCAACATGCAAACTGCTTGCATTTCAGTGAGCTACTGCAAGAAAAAAGAATCAAGAAGAAATGTTTCCAATTAGGGTGTGCAAATTGCATGTCGACACTGATTTACTTTTTTTTAAAGAAAAACTCTGACTCACTAAAGCAGCTCTATTGTTTCTGCCTGACAAATGAGCAGATGTTTTTGTTCCTGCTTGAGACTGCTTCATAAAGAAACATTTTCCATGACAATAACTGTTTTACCAGGACAAAGGTCCAAAACCATATCTATCACATCTCTGCAGCCCAGCACTAATTGCAGTGAGAAGTGTTCCCGGTCAAACAAGCCAAGACTCATAATACTCAACTTTCATACACTGTTTAAAAGCATACCCTTGCATTTTCTCTTTCTGCTGCTTCACAATAATACATTACTGAGAGCAGCACCCACAGATTCTATGTGAAATCAGGGACCTTTGCACAAGCAAAATGAACACACATCATCAGGGAAAATTCTTGAAACAAACAGTTCACATTATAAAAAGATAAGGAGTTAGATAAGAAAATATTACTCCCATTTGCAGCACTAAACCAGAAGCAATGGAAAATTAGAGGAGATATTTTCATCTTGAGTTTCTCCTGTCATATTGTCAATTGCAATTCAAAAAAAAAAAAAAAAAGGATGATCAAACCAGATAGAAAGGGAAAAAATATACACCATACCAGACTAATCTTCAAGATCATGCAGATCTTTTCCATGCGCTCTTGCTGTGAAGAAAGCTGGTATGCTGCTGTGTTGTGCGATCTCTTAGGGCACGGCTGCCTCAAAAGGACAGGAATGGGTGCAATGTGCAATTTGAACATTACAAAGTCTCTAAAAACATATGAAACAAAATTCCTGCAAAGAGATAGCACTTGGCTTATTGAATACCACCTGTAATATTCACCTAATTACACTTCTCTATAACCTCTATACTTCCATGAAGTTTCTGTAGTTCCATAAAACCCAACTGCTCTGGATAATATTACTGTTAAGCTTTTAGGAACAAGCTTTCTAGCAGCGCTGATGAAATGCTACTGTTAAAGCCCATTAACAGGGTCAGGGACCTGCAGGCTGAAGTCATGCCCCAGAGGGAATAGCACGCAGTTAGGTTCTTCAAAGAAGTGAAATTCACTGAATTCCTAACCAGTAAAGCCAGCAATGTCTATAAAGTGCCAACATCTCCAAAGCCCTACACCTGCAAGTCCCCACATAAACTAAGTTCTGCTCCTCCATGTACACCATATGCTGAGTTCACCAGAAGCCACTTGGAAGAACATTATTATATCAGACACACACCATAATCAAAGACTTTTAAATGAAACAAATCACTCTGAAAGACTGCAAGGGCTCCCCTCATGCTAGGAATCATCAAGGTTTTCTGACCCAAAGCAGGTGCTCAGGCATCTGATTTAGAGTAAAAGCTGTAGCTACTATCTTTATGGTAAAATTAGTAACTTCGCTCCTAGACCATCTAAGCAAGCAAAAGCCTGGCTATCTTCTTCATTGAGAAGGAGCCCAAGGACATCCATCTGTAGTTTGCCCTTCTATTGCCAACAGCAGCAACAGCAGAAGCATATTGACATATTGCAGAGATTATTACCTATCTGATACACCTAACAGTTACCACTGAACTGAGCAGTGAAGTACTGACACCAGGAACTGCTGCAGAAATGAAGGTTGCATTTCTTTATGTAAAGCTTCAGAGGAATAAAACTGTGTCACTGTGAATCTCAGTAAATAACAGTATGCCTGCTCAGAATTGCTTCCCCTGCCTGTCCAGATGTTCTGAAGACCCTTAAAAAGATTAAAAGAGATAAAACAAAAGAACAGGGAGAAAAGGCAGGAATATGAACACTGATATTTGTATCAGAATTATCAGCACCAAGTCAGTGACAAAACGTAAGATGATGCAGAGGATCCAACACTGTGCCAGTGATCCAAATGGCTCTAGAAGTAATGTTTGCAGGGCAGATGGATGAAGGCAGAGGCTGAATTTGTAGTTGCTCAAATAATTACAGAACCAAATGCTTTATTTTCTTTTCAAATCCTGGCTGGAAAACTACCTTAAAAATCAGCAAATGATCGAGTCCTTCCTGAATTGCTGGTCCTATTTGCTTCACTAAGGTTTATCTAAATGTCCAGTGTACATTAAGATCTATGATACTCGTTATGTCTGTCCAACAGTTCTGTTTTGGGTATTTAAAAAGAACAACAAAAAACTTTTTAGCACTCCAGTAAGTCAATGCAGAACATTATTTGTTAATGTTTTTCTCTTCCATTCTCCTCAGTCACATTTGTACCTGGGCAAGAGATAAAAATTTTATCAGTGACCTGGAGAAGACAACTGAGTGCACGCTTATCACCTCTGCAGAGATGACAGGCTGGGAGGTCAGTTGTTATCCCTGCTGCAAGGCTGCCATCCATCGGGACCCAGCTAGGTGGGAAGAATGGGTCATCAGGAGCCTTATGAAACTCAACAAGGACAAATGTAAAGCTCTGCACCTGGGAAGGAAGGCTCCACAACAATACAGGCTGGCGACCATCCGGCCAAATGAGAGCTGGGTCTGGATGGACAGTGAGCTGGGTGTGAGGCAGCAGTGTGCCCCGGCAGCAAAGGTGGCCAACAGCACCCTGGACTGTTCTGACAGGAGCATGGCCATTATATCAAGTGAAGTGATTAACGTCCTTCCTTTTCTCCACACTTGTGAGACCCAGTGTAGAAAACTGCATTCAGTTTTGAGCATCCTGGTACACAAATAGGGAATAAACAAAAGGAGGTAGAGATGTGTGCATGCCTGCAAGGCGTGATCTTATCAGCATCACAGAGATGTGGTGGGCTGACTCCTCTTATAACTGGAGTGCTGGAATGGAAGGACACAGGCTCTTCAGAAAGGACAGGCAAGGCAGATGAGATCAGCTGGAGTCAATGACCAGCTGGAGTGCATGGAGCTCTGCCTGGGGATGTATGAGGAATCAACTGAAAGCTTATGTGTCATGATTAAAGGGAGGGTAGGGATAGGGAACGTTCCAGTGGGGGTCTGCTACAGGCCACCCAACCAAGAAGACCAAGTGGATGAGGCCTTCTATAGACGTATAGGAGCAGCATCACATTCACAAGCCCTGGTTCTCATGGGAACTTCAAACACCCCAGTATCTGCTGGAGAGACAACACATCAGGACACGAGCAATCTAGGAGGCTCGGGAATGCACTGATGGTAGCTTTTTTCTCCAACTGATAGAGGAACCAATGAGAAGAGGTGCTTTGCTGGACAAGGAGCTCCTGGGCAAACTCTAACACAAAAAGGAAGCCTACAGAGGAATATTGTGAAATTGTCCAAGCAGCCAGGGATCACGTTAGAAAAGCTAAAACCCTGACAGAATTCAATCTGGCCAGATACATCCGGGGCAACAAAAAAAGCTTCTATAAGTACCTCAGTGATAAAAGGGAGGCTAGGGAAAATGTAGGCACTCTTCAGAAGTGAACGTGAGATCAAGCACCAGGCACTGACAAAGAGCAAACAGCCCAAGAGACACTCTGTGCCAAAGGAAACAACAGGAGCTCTGCAGATACTGTAGATAATGCTTCGTATTAATGAGATCCAGTTTTGAGTTCAATCATAAAACTGCCATTTGCCTTCCAGGAACAAAACTGAAGTCACTGGGAAAAAGAAACTACAGTTTAGAATCTGAAATGTCTAGGCTGACAGGTTTAGTGAGGATGGTAAGAAGCCAGGAAGAGATCTAATGAGAGGAAAAAAACCAAAACTCTTCCCTAAAGCACATGACACATTTTAAATAACCCGAATTACAGGGCTGCCACTATTGCCCTGGAAAGATCAGTTGAACTAATATTTGTACAGATTCATTCTCTGCAATTACACAGAGCTGAATAAGATAACACAGCAGTAAATTGCAGGTAATGAAAATAACACCTAAGGGAAGAGTGGATGGCTGGGCTATTTCTTGCCCTCTCTCAACACACACAAACTCTGAACACAATGTTAGAAAGAAAATCTATGTCCCAAAAGAGAGAGGTGAATTTAATAAACATGAATGATGGAGCACAAACACACAATAGCCTTTGGATATTTACAAGCTATGCTAAAATTGTGTTTAAAGTAGATTGATGAGAAGTGCCTGAATAGGAGCAAACTGGAAAGGAAAAAAAAAAAACAAAACCAACAAGCTGACCTGGAGACACACTACCTGCAATGCAGATGGATCCAGATGACAAATGACATGACTTTCAGGAAGTGTGCTTATTGAAAACACATTGCTGCCAGCCACAGGAAAGATCCAGCCCTAACAGTCAATCTGATTTCTCTTTCAGTATCAAAATTCATCTGATCTCAATCATTAAAACCACAAAACATATGCACAAACAAAACCAACCCATTAATGTACAAAGCAGTTGACCACAACAAACAGTAAATCAAATATGCAGAAACTAGGGAAAAGTATTGTCTGGATAAGAAAACTGTGCTTACACATACAGTGCAGAACAAGAGTTCTGTGCCTGGACCTCAGAGGACCATGACAACTGTCCCATTCCACTATAGCTGCACTGGTAAAAGGCATCACCCAGAACAGACCACTGTGATTCTGATGTGGAAAAGACTGAACAACTGCAATCAAGAGAAAACCCACATAAAATAACTGCTGGCTGCTTTCTCTCTTATACCTAGTCTGTGAAACATGGTTTTGTCCAGTTGGCAGCATATGGGACCTATTTTACATCAAACAGTATAACTTTCCGAGACACTCATAAAATGAGATTAACAAACAAGTCTTAACTTCTCTTGGAAAGAACTTCGTGATGCAAGAATGAAGCATTACAGGTACAGCAACTAAGTTAACACAATGCTGGCCTTTAAAATAATAGTCTAATTGTGAAGTGTTTAACAAACAAAACACTGATCCCAACCATAGGGTCAATGTTGCAGGTGTTCAGAGAGGCTTCTCCCTGCAGCAGGCATGCAAACACAGACACAAATATGTAGATCAAATACCTTGCTGCTGAAAGAGATGATATCTGAGGTAATTCACTAATGCAGCAACTTATTAAGAGATGCCACTGTTACCTATGTTTTTAAGACAGGATAGGAAAAAGACACAGTTGTATTCATTGGATCTTTAAAGAAACAATAAAATTAAGCTATCAATTTATTGAAATTATGAAGGTGAAAGAAACTACCTAGTCTATCTTAGCAGATTTAACAATCAAAAATGAAGAAAAATACAGTAAGAACTACAATTGTGATAGGAAATGTCAGTGTAGTGAAACAGCCAAGCTTCTTTTTCCTTTTTACAGGTGGTTTTACAGTTTCTATGGAATACAGTTTCTAAGAGAAGACATGTCATTTCATGATAAATACTAACCCTGAAACAAAATATTTTGTCACTTTTCTCCCCACACATACTATCTTTATAATTCAATCTAGTACTCTTTTGGTGGAACTAAAGAAAACAGATTTTTCATTTTGGTTTGAGTTCATTTTCTGTAGTTACCTTCTACACAGGCAGCAAACTCCGACAATCCTGGACAATCCTGGAAAATGAGTTTGTCAGATGCTGGTACCTCAGTACATGATACGGATTTTCAAGACTGGTAAGATGTTGATGGCTGTCAAAAGCAACAAACACCATTTGGCCTAGATTTTGTAACCAGTAATGAAGACTAAGTCATTACTTCTAACAGCACTCTATGCAGATGAGGTATTCCATGCAGTCTGATCTGCGTACTTGGGCCCTGATCCCAAGCTATATTAACTCAAACTCATGAAAATGTTCCCACTAATTTCACATGGCATAAAAAGATGCATGTGTATAAACCCTTTCAGACTGGGATTTTTAATGATAAACTTCTGGAGACAGAGAATTATTTTCACAATGTGCATATACAGCGCCTGCACAAAAGAGACTCTTTTTCTGATGAAGTCTTCCAGGTATTAATACAATCTTTGAAAAGCATAGTAATAATAAGGTTGGGATGGTGACTTCCCTCTTCCTCCCCTTTTTTTAATGATATGGAGGTATCCACTCCTTTCTAAAACATGGTAATGTCTGAAGTATTCAAAGATAATTTCATAAGAACTTACACATTTCACCTTTTCTAATTTATCAGTTCCCTCTGAAAAGATAATCTTGCAAGTAAACAACCTGAAGAGCATTATTCTCCATTTCAGAACTAAGCTACTCTCTTTCCTTTGCTTCTGTGTTCAGCCAAAGGTGGGTAAGTGAAATCTACTCTCAAGGCTTACGAAGTGGCAGGAAAACTTTATGACATGGTCAGAGATTTTTTGCAGCTGGGAAGCAAACAGCTATTGAAAAGCAGTGGCAGATAACCAACACTGGCTATTCAGCCTGGAGAAGAGAAGGCTCTGGGGAGACCTCCCTGTGGCCTTTCAATACTTAAAGGGGGCTTATAAGAAAGATGGTGACAGACCTTTCAGTAGGGCCTGTAGCAATAGGACAACAGGTAGTGGTTTTCAATTGGAAGAGGGTAGATTCTGACTAGATGCAGGAAGAAAAGTTTTGCAGTCACGGTGGTGAGGCACTGGCACAGGTTGCCCAGAGAGGTGGTAGATGCCCCATCACTGGAAGTGTTTAAGGTCAGGCTGGACAGGGTCTGAGCAACCTGCTCCAGTTGAACACACTCCCTGCTCACTGCAAGGGGGCTGGACTAGGTGACCTTTAGAAGTTCCTCCCAACCCCAAACCATTCTGTTAATCTATCATAAACCTTTCACCCTTCTCTGTAGCAAGTAACTCCCTTTCAAAAATGTTGTTAAGTCCTGGTGCTGTGTTGGAAGAAAGTAGTGCTGGAAAGGAGGCAACAGAATTCTAACTACTATCAGGCAAAGTGCAATAGCTCTAGCACAGGGTAAAATTATCTTCATTATAAATTGTTCTCTACGGGTGGAGGACAAAAGTATGCATTACTGTAAGGCACAGCAGCTTTCTTTTTCTTTTTGATATGTGAAGAGACTTTCTCTACACCTGTGTGTAATCCCCAGCCAAGAAAGCTGCACTTCTACATGCAGATTTCATCCTGTGTCAATTTCCAACTTTCTCTAGTAAAAACAATTGTAGAGAGAAAACAAACACAAGGAGGGAAAAACAAAATAAGGAGCAATACTGCAAAGATTCTCATGTCACAGGACATATTGGGAAAGGGAACAAATACTAGTTTTAGACACATTTTAGGGAAAAAAATCCAGCTTGTCCCATTAAACCCATATTTCTGTATTCTGACTGTATTTTATTTAGCCCCAGATATGCTGGCACGCATTTTTGTGTTTCAAATGGAGAAAAAAAGTCTTTTTAATAGTAAAATGCATTAACTACATTTACAAATACTTGTAGTGTTACAAGTAACAGTCTCAGCACTGTTATGCAACGTACCTCTTTTTGTTGCACACTAAGACGTGTACCTTGCAAGAATTTTAATCATCTTTGATTTTCTTAAATCACCAGTTTTAATTTATATACCTAGTTTAGCGTATCAGCTTCAAGTATTTCAAATAAATTAGTCAAATTTAAAACATCAAATATTTGTTATAAATATTTGTTAATTGTACTTCTTGTTGACTGCTCTGAGGCCTTTTTTGTTACATCTCACTGGCACCTTTTACCTATGGAAGCATACTAGAGGAAATGATATTAAGAACTACAAACACGCCTGGGCTGTTCTTGTGCCACACAACAGGAAGATTTCAGCTATTTAAGTCTCCTACTTCTACCATCAAAATTGCAAAACAATACATATGCAAAACAATACCTCTTCACTCAGATAACTACAACTGTTAATGGAAATCTACCATGTGGCTTTTTGACTCCATTTTCGATACTTCCTCACCCAAAGATTTAGTTTTCAGGGTTGCAGCAGTCTGTCTTCATGTAAAAAAGATTCCAGCAGCTAGAATTTTCTGTCCCGATATGAATCATGAACACACATGAAGCCACCTGGTGTGTAAAGTTTTAAGTTCAACTATAAAGCTAATATGTTAAGCCAGGAAATCTTTAATCAAATATTCAAGCAGAATTGCATGGCAAATGAAGCACAGTTGAAGAAAGCTTAGTTGACAAGGGCAGCAGTAGAAAGCTGTGTATATCACAAACTGAAAATTACGGCAAACTACAGAAGGTAGAGCATGTAAAATATAGGGAGGGGGTAACACCTTGGGATTTTCCCCAGTGGTTTTACAGATATACTGTATGTCCTCAATATTTCAGCAAGTAAGAGAACCAAATTATCCTGACAATGGGACCTTTAACTGATTAGAATTATCAATTTGTCTTAGTCTGGCTCTCTCAGACTGCCCCCAGTGAAGTTATCATTTAGTCTAATAATTACTCTGGATTGTTCTCTCAGCACTTTATAATATATTGTGTGAGGCTACAAAGAGCTATGTGAAATGCCTTGGTGTAGTGATATACAAATGGAAAAATACAAAAAAGCATTTAATTACCAAGAAGTGTGATGGCTTGATAAAAGTAACACATTATCTGCAATGCCCAGCTTGACCTCTCAACAGGCAACTGGGCAAGACATTATTTCCTCATATTTAACTACATATACAGAGGTATATGTATATATATAAAAACCAGAGAGAATATCTGGAAAACTACTACCTTTTTTATGACAGTTTGGAAAACTATCATCTTTAACTGGTAGGACTCATGTTGGATTCTTTCAGCACTGGGCAGTTAATTGGTATAGCAATCCTTCCTTTCAAAACATAAGATTTTGCTCTATAACACCTACGGGACATGCAAGAATGCGTGCTGCCAGCAAGAAATCAGAACGGTGGGAAAGGCTGTGGCAGAGGAGTCAGAAAACACACAGATTCACACTTTCAGAGAACGGGGATTTCATGTCCCTAAAAAGCTTTGGATTTCCATCTGAAAATCTTCTCTGCAGTACACAGCTTACAGTTGACACAGTCATCAAATTACTGGAAAATTAACAGCTAATTATCACAACCCAACTAACTCATATTTCTTATATTTTCCAAATTACTGTTCTAGCCTTGAAAACATTCACATGAATAGCCTGTGTGGTACTGTCAGAGAGCCTCCACTGGTCCCCCATGCAGACATTTCAGACTCTAGAACACCACTGTCACTGTATTTGAAGAAGATTTAAAATAGGGTCTGATACATGCACACAACCTAATTTTTAGGGTTCTGATCCTGAGCAGACTAATACAAATTGATATTGCTGGTCATAAATATTGCCATCTGAGCCTGTTCAAATGGCTAAGCATTTGCAAAATAAAAGCTTATAGCATGTGAAATAGTGAACACGAAAAGAAAAGGCTGATAACAAATGATTAATTTTTATCTTTGTTTTCTAAACTGCTTGTCAAATATTCACCAGTTCCATCAAACAATAACCAAAAAAAGGGGGAAAGATAAAAGATGCTTTTTCTAATTGGTTTTAAAAGTCCTAGGATGTGCACAAACATTTTACAAACAAAAAGAATAATCTTTTCTTTAAAATAAAGCATGCATAAGATAATTAGATTTAAAAAGGTGTGTTGAAGTTGGGGAGGGTTCTTAAATTGGCAAGCAGCTTTTATCTGTAACTGTAACAAAACATGCAAGGGCATGAGATCAAGAAAAGATTTCAGCATCTATCCAGTCTGTTATTTTTTAAACTGTTCTTACCGAAGTTAAGCATTATTTTTGTCCTTCAGCATAGGAAAATTGCTAACCAAATAGGGTACCATGTTTTATAAAACAGAGCTACCACACAAAACCACAAGCATTCTTTGCCAGTCGTGTGCTACAGATTTTCAGTATAATTTGACCTCTCAAAATAGATAAAAGATACAATATCAGCATGATATCAAAGAAAGTAATCAGTCTAATTCTCATTAAGGTTGTGCCATTAATCCCTGCACAGAGTGTACTGAAAATTTAAGCTGAAATGATTTATTTCTGAATATCAGTAGAAATTACAGTTCTCTAGAACCAGATTATAATTATACAGGATTGCAAATTGTACGGGTTTAGTTCCTCAAAACAAAATGGATAGCAAAATCTGCAATTCTAATGACTGTTTTCAAGCTAAATACAGATACTGAGCACACTGCAGTTCATTTACCAATTAAGACAAAAACAGTTTCCCTTGTCTTTTTCTTCTCTTTTCTCCAAGATTCAGGCATATTATGACCCCACAGAAAGACAGAGATAAGTTTATTGGCCAGAAATAACAAAGCAAAAATCTACTCTTTACTTACTGCATAGAGTAGGCAAACTCTCTTTTTTAAAACATAATTCAGACACAGAAAATTTGGTATCACTGAGTTTGGGTTTTTTTTGGGTCTTTATTCCCTTCTGGTTTTTAAAGAAAAGATGAATGATAGTCCTACATTGAATTTCAACCTGCAGATTCAACCTGAGGAGCTCAAACGAATCTTCAGTACTCAATTATATTGTGAGAAGTACTGCTTCCTATGTCTTTACAACTTGACAAAAATAACTTCAAGATAGAAAGAATAATCAGAATCTAGATTTTTGTAAATGTCACTTTCCATGTATTCCGAAAAAGTGCAAATGGTTTCCCACCCCAAGCATTTGAATAACAAATTAAAACCATGTCTGTATAAAGCCACCTCCATTTCTAATTTGAAAATCGGTGCAGGTTTAGAGAGGTATCACTGATGAGAGCCACACGATTTGTAGCAGATTTGTTTAAGCATGGCAAATAGATCCTGTGTATTGCAAGATACACAGGTCTTGGATTTTGTGCTTTCTATTTTTCAACACAGAAAACAAGCACAAACTAATTTGCTTCAGCGTGTCATTTAAAAAGTCTACAGATAAACTCCTGTTGGTTTTGTGTAACTAAACAGATCAAAGATGAAGCAGATCAGATTAGCTACTAAAGAAAGATCATGTTGACAAACAGTACAGAAAAGTTTTATCAGCATTTTGTGTGGATAAAAAAAGCACAGTAAAACATACAAATCTATTTACCAGGAAGGCTGTCTTAAGCTTGTATTTAGCTTCTTATAAAGTGAAGAATGGAAGAATGAGATTATGCTGGTTTTGATTGGGATAAGAGTTAATTTTCTTCATAGTAGGTGGCATGGGCTACATTTTTGTTAAGTGTTGAGCAGTGCTATCACAGTCAAGCCATTTTCTGCCTCTAACCCCACCCCAACAGTGAGCAGGCTGAGGCGCAAAAGAAGCTGGGAGGGGATATAGCCAGGACAGCTGCCCTCAACTGATCAAAGGGATACTCCATACCACAGAATGCCATGTTCTTCCTTCCTTTTCCTCCATATAAAGCTGGGGAAAGAGGAAGGAAGGGAGGGACGTTGGGAGTGATGGCGTTTGTCTTCCCAAGTAACCGTTACATTGATGGAGCCCTGCTGTCCTGGAGATGACTGAACACCTCCCTGACCACGGGACGTGCTGAATGAATTCTTTGTTTTGCTTTGCTTGTGTGTGCAGCTTTTGCTTTACCTATTACACTGTTTGTATCTCAGCCCATGAGATTTCTCACTTTTACCCTTTTGATTCTCTCCCCCATCCCACCCAGGGGGGAGTGAGCAAGCAGCTGTGTGGGGCTTAGTTGCTGGCTGGGGTTAAATCTCAACAAAGATGTAAAGGGTTTTTGTTGAACAAAGAACTGTTCAGGTGCTGTGACATCAGAAGCAACCTATTATAGGAACGGGCTTTTTACCTTCCTTTTCATATTCTTTTTAATATGTGTCTGAAGTTGCCACTTTAATTCTTCTAACTCACCTGCTAGAATGCCTGTTAGCAACAATTATAGCAAAATCAATCTCCACTGGGGACTGAAGAGCCACATACAGCCTTGAAAGCAGACATATTTCTAAGCCTGCTAGTTCTCTCCTATGAAACATTTTCAGTTAAAATGTAGGTAAAATGTGAATAGAAATATGCAATTATCAGGCTGGTTGCTGATTTTCTAGAACAGGAAGCAAATCATACCATGCAAGTGAAATTAAATTCAAACCATTCAGTTCTTTGACAAAGAGGTATTTCTGCATCACATGAAACATGTATGTTAGTGCTACATGTTGCGTAAAAGACAAAAAGCAGTGAACAAATGTATCTCTGTAAGTTTCAGGAACAATTTTCATGTCCAAAGGGGTTCTGTAATAAAATTTGACCAGAGCACTCAAACTTCAAATTCCTTCACTGACAATTCGGTATCTGTACAATGAGGGGGGTTTGCCTGGTTCCATAAGGAAGAAAGATTTATGCATTCGTAATGTCCATAATTTTTTTTCTTCAGTTGATTAATTTCAACTAAAAGCAAAGTCCAACAGCTTTCATGATGAAGGTGGTGGCTGGGTAGAGGCAAAGACCTTAAATGGCCTCTCTGTGAAGAGGAAGGTTTTAGACTCAGATCAGTATTATTAATGAGAATTCACGTAGGGAAACCTGATGTACAAAAGCTGTAGGAATTCTGGCTTCAGAAGCTGTACGGATCCTAGGACCAATTCTTACAAGCTATATGGCAGAAGATCCTTTCCAACCCCAACACATGGTGAAGAAAGATTACTGGGTTCATTTTTTTTTGTCAACATATACATAGCTCTAATTTGGATTTCTTATAAGCAGACAAACAGAAATACAAAAGAAATTAAAAAGATAATCTGTTTTAGAGGCAAGAAGGGTGGAAGATAAAGCAAATATAATTCCTGCTACTGATATTTTATCCTGGAAGAGCCACACTTCTGCTGTATGTGCAGTGTCCTCATCTGTAGTATTGGGTAATACGCCTCTGCCTTTGGAGCATCTCCCAGAGCTCCACACAAAGCATAGCATGTGAGGGTGAGACATAAGACTGGCAGTGCACTACAGCATCACACCAAGGCACATCCACACCACCAAGGGACCTGTCACACTCAGCTCTCAGGCCACGGCTGTACTATATATATCACCAGGAAAAGGAGACAACAGCAGGAATAATAAGCAAGCACATGTACTCTCAGATAGAGGAAGGTGTATCAGACAAAGCTGGAGACCCCTTTTAACTGTATCAGATGTAATTAAACCACTTCTGGCACTGTGGGAAGCTGTTTCCAAACGCATTTGAGCAAGGCAGAAAGTATCATTTTAGCTATTGGACCACTAAAAAAAGAGTAAAAATAAGATCCCCCTTTGGGTCTAATCAACACTCATACACCAGCAGATGTTTTTCTACTCCTCTTAGATAACTACATATGGCTGTGGATCTTCTGGTTGCTTTATGAAACACTAATTGCCCACTACACAAAAATTGATCAAGCATGCGATCACTGTTATTTGGACACTTTTCATAGCCCTAATATTTCAATGCACAACCCATGAGTTTGTGTTTACTGTAAATATAAGGTTACAAAGTGAGCCTGCAGGATCACCCATTGAGTGTCATTCACCTTCATTCTGTCAGATGTAGAGACTCAATGTTCTTGCTCTTTCAGCACCTAGCCAAAACCATAACACGATGAGGAGGAGTTCAGCCCAAGAATTATGGAAAGAAAGCCCATAAGCACAAGCAAGCTAGAAATGCGTAAGACAGCACAGCTTCCTCTACATGACCCTTCAGAAGAGTTTATTATTCTGGGGTAGCACTGTACTGCTACCAGTGCACATGCTGCACCTTTATGTGCAGCAAAATGAAGGCACACAGCATGCTTCACTGGACTGCCAGCCCCACAACAGTGACTACAGCAGTGATCAGAGACTGCTCACCCACATTTGCTGAAGCTATGTGTGCTTGCAAACCATGCTGCTCTCCGCAGGGAATACAGGCTCTCCCTGCTCCCACCTGCTGAAAGAGGAACCTCTGCTTGCATCTGAAATCTGCTTTAGAAAGACTTTTGATGACAGCTCCTGGATGGAAGCACAGATCTAAAATCCTGCTCAAATATTTATCTGCTTTAGGATCATTAAAACATTTAATTTAAGAAAAGCTGGAAGATTATAAGGAAATACTGCCATTGACTTACTTACAAATTTAACCCATATTATGTCTGGGCACTCTCCCAGCAGACATATACTGTTCTCTCCAAAACCAACATCAGCCATTTGACAGAACACTGGACAGAGCACTACAGATCCAATTTCCAGATATACAGGACTCATACAAAAAGGCAAAGAACCACAGAAGCTGAATAAGTTTCCTGAAGTACCAAATATCATCACTATACAGAGGCAGGCATTTTGTGTTGCAAAAAGAAAATTGATGTTTTATTTCACAAAGTAATTAACCTAGGGAATTATAAATAGTAACTCAATCATTGTTAGGTACAGACCTGTTCTAATGGAGTGAAAATAAAAAATACAGAAACAATATCATAGACATGATGAAAAATTAGCAGCAAGATCAAGTGCAAAGTGAAAAGCAAAACCATAAAGAACACCATCTTTCTATTTATTATTTATTGCAATATAGAACCATAGAATAGTTAGGGTTGGAAAGGACCTTAAGATCATCTAGTTCCAACACCCCCTGTCATGGGCAGGGATGCCTCACACTAGACCATGTCACCCAAGACTCCGTCCAACCTGGCC
>JANHGB010041880.1:0-12920 GCA_026283785.1 Coracopsis vasa
GTGTGCAGCAGACTGCCCGGGAGTGGACCCGGGAGAAGTTGGCCCGCCCTCCTTGGGGGTGGCACCGGCCGGGAGCGGCGGCCGGGAGCGGAGGATGCTGCTGCTGCCGCGGCTGCTGCCGCTGCTGCTGCTCTCGGAGGGGCAGGCGGCGGTGCTGCGGATGGGGCTGCGGGGCACCCCCCGCGGCGAGGTGAGCCCCGCTTTCCTCTCCCTCACCCTGGACGCCAGCCTGGCCCGCGACCCGCGCTATGTTGCTCTGCTCAGGTGAGCCGCCTCCCGCCCCTTCTGGGCAAAGGAGAAAGGAACCGGGGATGGGGAGCAGCAGAGGGGTCCCCCAGAGGGGAGGTCCCGGGCAGGCGGAGAGCTCCGCAGACGCGAGGAAGAGAGCCCGGGCATCCCGGCAAGGAGTCGGCAAAGGCGCTGCTGCTGCGGAGAGGGGATAGGGGGAGGGCGAGGAGACCCATCCCTGGAGCTGGGGCCGGCGGCTGCATCCCCCCTGCTTCAGGGTGCCTTGATTTCGCCTTCCCGGGGCAGCAGCAAGGCGGTCCCTGCCGTGAGTGCTCGGGGAATGAGCGGCAGGGCCGGTGGGTGGAGGGAAGGCGCAGCTCGGGTGGTACTCGCTGGAAGCAGCAGGAGGATAAACTAGGGAGAGGAGCTGCTTTGCGAGCAGAAAAAGAGAAGGAAGCCACCGAGCAGAGGGGTTACAAGTGGCAGGGCTGCTAGCCCTGAAGATCTGTCACCATCAAAGCTGAATCAGGAGATCCTAAAAATGAAGCCTTTTTTATCCCCTTGAGTGATGCTGAAACTGCTAAGTGATGGCTGTTCCCTGCCTGTTCTTTTGGCTCTGACCTCTCCTGCCTTTTCTTCCCTGCTTTTTCTCTAATTTTTTTTTGTACTCTATTCCTTTTGACTGTACCTTTTCTGGGGAGCAATCTGAATTCTTTCCTTTTCATCCGTCTGATCCCATTTTTCAACCCTACAGTACTTTTCCAGTCCTGATCTCCCTTCTCCCACCACTTTCATCTTTCTCCCTCATCAAAGCGGGGAGAAAGGTAACACCAGCTTTATTGGAGAGTGCTCACTCGGGTCTTCAAACCCAACCAAACACCTTGGAGTTGGGGTTGGGGTTGGTTTTGGGGCCGGCCCTGCCACCACAGGGAGCGGGAAGTACTTGGTGGTCTCTAATCTGCTGTGTGTCACCACCAAGCAGATAGTGCTGGTGTGCCTGGTGTCCTCTGATGCCTCGTGGTTTCTCCCAGTGAAGGCTGGTGTCGGTGCTGTGTGTTGAGTTATTTTACAAACCTGCTTTGCTAAAGCTAACACGTGTCCCAGCATGAACTTTTAATCTCTCTTGGGTACAAAAGTGATTGCTTTGGGCCTCATTGATGGATACAGGGACTGATGGTGATGGTCAGTTATACGTCCACCTTCTCATGGGACAGGTATGTTAGTTTGGTATAAACAAAACCAAAAAATCTAGGGGAGAAGGATGCTTGGTGCAAAAAAACCAACCCCTGTTTTGGAGTATGGCCTTACTTTGCCCCAAGATTTGATTCCCTGTCTGTGACTGTGTTCCCCAGATGTTCCACATCTGCTCCTCGCTATGGGGTAATCCCAGGTCAGCTACTGCAGCATGTCCTCTGAGCACTTGCCATGTTTAGTCTCTATCCCAAAGCCATAGTCTGCATGAATACAGTGTCTTTCTGTTTCCTGGTTTCCCTTCCTCAGCAATCCCAAACTGCGTGCCCTGGCAACAGCCCTGTCCCCAGGCTTCCTGAGGTTTGGTGGCACAGAGACAGACTTTCTCATCTTTGATCCCAATAAGGATTCAACATCGGAAGAAAGAATCATCTGGGAACTTCAGGCCCAGCAAGGTAAAGCTGGCATCAATGTATTAGACTCAAAACCATCCTTGGTTTAGGAGGTGACTTTGATGCAGGCTGGGGATGCCACAAGAGCACAGCAGCAGTGCTGGGGGTCCTCTACAAAGTCAGCATTGTTCTCTGTGGAGAAGAGGTCTGTGGACCTTCAGCACCGTCTGTGGGAGGAGCTGTGTCAGCCATGGGAAAGCCAGGAAGGGTGTGGGGGATGTCACATCCACCCTGGCTTCTGCTGGGACTCCCCCTTTGCTGCCCTGTGCTCTGTGCAGCAGCCTTGGTAGCTCCCCCGCTGCCTGGGACACAGTCAAGGCCAGCTCAAAAGCTGTGGTTTCATTGTGAAAATCAAGTCACGGACAGAAGGAATAATCCAATGAGAACAGAGTGCCCATTTTCTCTACATTGGCCAAAGCCAGAGCTAGGCTGGGGGCGCAGCCTTGCCCTCCTATTGCTTCAACATGCCAAGTGCAAACCCACAGGAACACTGCCAACTGCTCGAGCTTGGTCCTGATGCATGAGGTTTCCCACTGCATTAAAGTCCATTTACTCTTTGAACTTAGCAAAAGCACACAAAACCTTCTAGAGGTGTTTAAGGAGAAAAAATTCCCATTTATTCCTGCATGACAGCACAATTGTACATCACTGTATGGTGATGCTCAGTTTTGAAGTCAAGTGGTACTTTTACCCCTGTTCCACTTTGCTGAGCGGCTGCCTCCTCTCTGAGATCATGAGCTATGACTCCAGCTCATGCCTTCCTCTCTGGTTATGGCTTGTTCCCGATTTACATGCTGAGAAAAGACATGAGCTTTGAAGAACTGGTGTCTTATGACTCCTGCTGGTGGTGGCGTTAGAGCCATAGGGGGCAGTCAGCGCTTTCCCCCGCACAAGACAGGCAGCTCAGGAAGCATTGCACCATATCTGCCCACAGCAAGGTGGGCCCTGCCATGCCACTGCAAGCTGGGGTGGCTTATCTGCTCCTCAGGCACGGCAGCCCATGCTTTGTCAGCTCACTGGAACAAGGGTTTCCGGCTGATGCTCCAGCTACAATAGTTTATAGTGTAGCAATGCCACCATAGCAGCCTCCAGAAGCAGAGCTTGGTCTTCCTCCACTCTACCATTTCCATCACCCTAAACTGGGAAAGATGCATTACATACATACTTATGCACCATATATTTATAATACATATTTATGCACAAAGCTAGACCTCTTTTTCTATGTGGTTAACATTGTGGAAGTAGGGGTGTGTTTCACTGAAGTGCACAACTGGCTCTCAGCCTGGCACCAAGCCATTGGGCTTCCTCCTGAGGGATACATCCCTTTGCATGCTAGCCTCTGGCTGCGAATGAGGACTTAATTGCTATCAACCTTCTTCTGCCCTACAGAGGCTTGTGGCTCGAGGCCTGCGTTTGCTGCTGTTGAGAGGCTGCTGCTGGCCCAGTGGCCCAGCCAGGAGAAGCTGATTCTTGCAGAGCATAACTGGAAAAAGCACAAAAACACCACCATTACAAGTAAGACCTCAATGGATTTTTCTGCTAGGGTTTATAACAGGGGGCTGCAAATCTCTGCCCTGTGGTAAAAGGGTCACACATAGGATGTTAGGAGCCGAAGCCACTGTAAAATAAACAGTTAGCCCACTTAGAACGATCATAGAATCACAGAATGGTTTTGGGTTGGAAGGGACCTTAAAGCTCATCCAGTTCCAACTGCCTGCCATGGGAAGGGACACCTTCCACTGGACCAGGTTGCTCCAAGCCCCGTTCAACCTGGCCTTGAAGAAAACATACAAAGAAATCTTCTTATACTGTCTGCCACCTCATATTTAATAGTATCCTGCTGCTGCAGGACTTGGGAGGATCTCAGCACCTTGCAGGACGGTGTGTAGCAAGGTCTGGGCTGTTTTGTCCAGCTGCGAGAGCTAGGCACATCTGCAGCACCAGGCTAAATAAATACAGGCAGTAAAGATCATCACTTGGCCGGAGCTCAACTAGCACACTGTAACCTTGATACAAACATCCCCCCTTTTCCCTCTGTGCAGGGAATACCCTGGACATTCTCTACAGCTTTGCAAACTGCTCAGGGTTTCACCTGGTCTTTGGGCTCAACGCCTTGCTGCGGAAAGATGGCTTGCAGTGGGACAGCTCCAATGCCCAGGCACTGCTGGACTACTGTGCCTCGCGGAGGTACAACATCTCCTGGGAGCTTGGGAATGGTGAGTGTGAAGCCTGCTTGTGGGCCAGGCCAGCAGTTATCTGAAAGGCACCACCACAGGGTATGGGCTGGCAATTTTGGATGTTTTGGATGACAGCCCATAAAGGCAAGGTGATGCTTTATTGGGAAACAGTAAGGTCTTAATTTGTGAGGAGGAATTGCTCAGAAGGCCCAATGAATGAGCCAATTGAAATCATTTTGCTCTGAGATGAGGTGAATGATGCTGTTCAAGGTACAGGATATCACCTGGGACAGAGTACTGGACAGCAGCACACTTGTTGCCTTCAAACATCTCACCTGTACCGTCCCAGATCAGGCATAGGGGGTTGGTACTCTCCCGATGGAACAAGCTGCCCTATTTTGTGCCCCAAAACAGAGCAGGGCACTAATGCACACGTGTCTTCCCCAGAGCCCAACAGCTTCAGGAAGAAATCTGGTGTCTACATAGACGGCTTCCAGCTGGGGCAAGACTTCATTCACTTGCGCCACCTCCTCAGTAACTATACCCTCTACCGGCACGCCAAGCTCTACGGTCCTGATATCGGACAGCCCCGGAAGCACACACAGAGGCTGCTGAGGAGGTAGGGCTGTGCGCCCTGCAGCACGCCCGAGGTGGGCAGCTGTGGGTAGCAGTGGCTTATCTGCACCCAGATGCAGTATGGGCATGAGAAGGCATCTGGGCAGGGTTTTGAGGGTTTTCTGTTCCAAATCAATATTAAGGATGTAAAACTGGGTACATCCTATTTGAGAACTAATTTCCTGATTTTCCTTTGAATTAGAAACATGGATTGTTTTTCTTTTTCCTTCACTGGCGATGACTTTAATCTTACCTGCAAGCATGAGCTCAAGGCTTAAACGCTCAGTCAGTTGAAACAAAGATGCTAGCAGTACTTCAGTGATCCACACACCTCTCAATTGAGCGCTGGTTGTGTTAATAAGGGCTTTTCATACTAGAAATCTCTGTGTGTTACACAAGCATTAATTCATCCTCCCAGCAACCTGCTGAGGCAGCCAGGCTGCCCAAAGCCCATTTAAAAGCCATCACGAGCGTGGCCCCAAGGCAATTCACCATCACTACGGCCAGCTAGGGGGAGAGGGAAGAGCTGTGCGGGGCAGTTCACTCATGGGGGGTTGTGACCCATCACCAGTACTAACCTCTCTGCTCTCCACTGCATCCCTTCTGGTTGCAGCTTCCTGAAATCAGGAGGGAAGGTGATCGACTCTGTCACATGGCACCAGTAAGTACTGCTCAGATACCATCCTCGCTCTGCTTACTGCCTGTTTTCTCTACAAAATGTCAATTTGAGCACCTCAAGAGGAAGGAGGGGGTGCAACACCCCTTTCAGAAGTTCCTCGGGTGCCTCTCCTCAAATTCATCCACTCACAATAAGAGATGGATTGAGGGAGCGCCCTGCAGAAATGCAGAAGTTCTCCAAAGAGGCTACTTGGTGCACAGACCCAAAAGCAGTGCTTGTGGATTGTAACGTAAGCACAGCAACAGGGAACGCAACACGTGCAAGACCATCCTTTTGCCTGCTAAATATATGCATTGAGAAAAACATAAGTGGGATGTGGAGAAAAGGATGGTGCAGCAGCTTTATTTCTCAGAAGAGTGTGATGGGGTATCACAGCTTTCCCCTGCATGATGAAAGTATCTGCAATGGTTGAGCCTTTTCACACGTGCCATGTTTTGACATGTACCAAAAGCTAGTGAGATCTGAGCAGAAGTCCCGGTTGTCTCAAAGCTTCAAGCTGCCAACCTTGCAAATGAAATGCACTTTCCCATAGGAAGAAAGGGGTGTCATATAAAAGGAAAAGAAGGGAGCTCAGACTTACATGGCAGAGATGCCTCTGCTGAACTTCTGCATGAGAGAAGGTTTTTAACGTAAGGTTTAAACAACCCATGGGTGGCTTAGCTTGGAAATGGAGTCAGTACCCCTAACACTGGTGCTCCCCTTGGCATTAGAAAGGTTGAACTTGATTGAGTGAAAGCTTTGCTCCCTTAAAACAAATTCAGGGAGTCACTGATGACCCTGCTGCAAATGCACCCAACTCCTTGTAAAAAGCACGGCTGAAGCCATGTTAGCTGATGTGTTACATTCTGCTTTATTTCCCTCTATATTTATGTCTGTTTGATACACACAGAAAGCCCTGCAGGTCTTGCTGACCCTTACCCATAGGAAAGTGCTAGCAGCTTCTCCTGTTCCCTTACATTTGCTCTCCAAGTCAGCTTGGGCTGTGTGTGTACAACTTGCCCTCAGATCCCAGCCGCAGGGCAAACAGCGCTGGCACAGCCCCAGCCCTTTCCTCTTGTGTTGTGGCTTAGAGAAGCAGTTTTAAAGTGCTTGGGTGTGCAGTGGGGCAAGCTGTCCCCAGGACACCTGCCATGAACTCCACATGTTTGAAAGTGATTTCTATGTGAAGGTGGTTTTATTCCCAGAGCTGACATGCAGCAGTCGGTAACAGTGGGAGAAGATGCACATGCTTATATCATATATGTATAAATATACGACTTATCTATTTATTTTGAGCAGCCAGCAAGGCATACAATGTGTCCTCTCCTTTTCCTGGGCTGTTCTTGCCCTTTGGCTGTCTTTGCTTTAAATGGGCATGTGTTATTTTCTTTACTAATTAAGGATTATCAGGTTTTAGCTTCCTCTTGCGGTTGGAAGACTTCAGCTACTTCTGGTAGGACTGAGTGTTAGTGTGATGAAATGTAAAAACCACAGGGATCCCAATTTCCTGTTCTTTATATGGACAAACCAGACTTAAAAGCTCTTCTGCTCATGGTGGAGGGCAACCTTCATCCCACAAGGATGCCTCCTTCCAGTTCCCCTCCAGGTAGATAGCCAAAATACTCCTATAGAGGGATAGAAACAGGGATCTGATTTTTAATATATAACTTGATACAATAAAGCCAGTAGTCACATACAAGTGTCAGACTCTTCAGCAACAGAAGACTTAGAGAAGCTGGCTCTTAGTGGTATTTTCCTTTTTCTAAATAAGTTGATGCAAAAAAACCCTACTACTTCTGTTGATCAAAATTTCTGTGATACCCTGGCTCCATTAAGATAATACCCGATAATCCCTTAAATGCAAACAACACACACATCTGGGAAAAGAGCTGAACAGAAAACCAGTGCTGTGGATAAATGTATCAAGCAAGCAAACACTTTTGGTGGTGTTTTGTACCACTGCTGGTATTTTTTTCCTCATTTTGTGTGGGTTTTTTCCATTTCCAGTTACTACGTGAACGGACGAAGTGCAACAAGGGAGGATTTCTTGAGCCCTAAAGTGCTGGATACCTTTGCTACAGCTGTACATGAAGTCCTGGAGGTGCTTTGTCCTGTTTGTTCATTCCCATGCTCAGTTTCCAGAGCATTAGCAGAGAATCCAGAAGAAAGCAGAGTTTCCCACTAGCAATAAATAGGGATCCTCAAAGCTTGGGTGCTGCTGCCACTGTAAATCAAAAACAAAAGAGTGGTGCCAGATGCATCATAAACCTACAACATTCTCATTTGTCAATGTACCTATTACTCAGGGATGTAATTTATGGTCATAACTCCATCCCTGCCCTGATTTCTTTGCATTTTGAGATCCTGAGAACAGTATAACTTAGAGTATACCACTACTCAGTGCAAGACTTACAGAACCAGGCTTTTAGCAATGTTTGCCTCATTCTACATGCATAGATCTAGGTGTTTTTGGAGAGGGGAAAGTAAATCTGCTTCTAGTCCTTTCGATCAAAATATGTATGACATCCCACCTCAGGTGGTGTTATCCCTTAAATGCAAACCTCATATGTAGGCATTTGGCTAAAGCATAAAATTTCGATTGCCCACTATTTCTGTAGCCAACAAACTTAACTGTTGTCTCTTTCTCTTCTTCCCTATGCCACAATGGCCAGATTGTTGATGGGACTGTGCCCAACAAGAAGGTCTGGCTGGGAGAGACGAGCTCTGCCTATGGAGGAGGAGCTCCCAGGCTGTCCAACACTTACGTTGCTGGCTTTATGTGAGTACCATGTCACAGGTGGGGGGAAATGTCGCATTTTACAGGCTGAAGGGGGTTGCATACCTGCCCCATGAGAGGAACGTCTCCCTCAGGCCTCCCAGGGAGGACAGGCAATGGGTGGGTTGAGTATTGTAATCTTCCCACTGCTTCCTGTGTGCTTCCTCCATGCCTAAGGTTCAATGTAGGTCCAAGTTATAGCAGATTCCTATGGCAAATGGGAGATAAAAAGCATGAGAAAGTTGTATTTCTGCCCTTGAATCTGCAAACACAAACTCCATCCTTTTGTGACTATGGAAAGTCATTCACAAGATGGATGCTCTTTTCCAAAGTCATTCTTTGATCACTGTGAGATAACTAACCCAATGGAAATTCAGCTATAAAAATCATTTTCTCCAAGGACTCCAGTTGCAGCAACTTGTTGAAATGAAAGAAATCAGGCTTTTCATGTCACTTTGGTCAGTTTGTAGGTTCAGGGAGATAAAATTGCATGGAAATGTACAGTTCATGCTTTGAAAATGAACCAAAACCATCAATGCAATGCATTTTTTCACCCTTCTATGAGGCATGATGATATTTTCATCAGGGCCTGGCGAATCAGTAAGTCAAAGCCTGGTAGTAGCAGGCAACCTTGCTGGTGTAATGATTTCTCCCAGCCCTCAGGCCCTTGGCCGGTTCAGGAGCATCCACTGCCACTCCCGGTTTCCACTGCCTGCAAACAGGGGAGTGGAGCAACTGTTCCCACCAACTCTGACCTCCAGAGGTGGTCTGGGATTGTATTTTAAGGTAATCAGTGCAAGACTTGAATTGAAATCAGCTGTGTGATTCTTAAGGAAGTCAGTATCCTGCCCTAATTCTTGCTTTCCTACTTCCCGCTCTGGTTGGAGGGGGGCAATGGTGGTCAGCTGAGGTCAGCAATTCCATCTGCATGATGTTTGCCTTATCTTTTTTGTCAGGTGGTTGGACAAACTTGGGCTTTCAGCCAGGCAGGGGATTGACGTGGTGATGAGGCAGGTTTTCTTCGGGGCAGGGACCTATCACCTGGTGGATGCCAACTTTGAGCCTTTGCCGGTATGTATGCAACCCCATTAATGCCGTCTGAATGGTGTGTGTACTTCCGCACAGGCAACACTGGATGTGGAGATACAAGTCAGCTACTTTAACACCACCTTTTTTTTGTAGCATAGTCACAGTTATCCTTGTACCTAAAGTTAGCTCATGTTTCATTATAGGTTCATGTGTTATGTATCTATAGAAACAAGATGTTTACTGTAACAGCAGGGATTCAGCATAGCAGAGACTGACTGCTGGGACATGTCTGCATACAAATCAGAGCATCACTTCTGGGGTTCCCAAGGCTTTTCTGGATGGACTGGTTTGGTTTGAGTACTCCTCAGCTGAGCGATGAGTAGTTTCTAAACAGAAGAGATAGGAGGTATTATAACAATTATATCCCATGTGAAAACAAGCCAATATCAAGTCAAGACTCAACCATTTCTTAGGTCATGAACACATTAAGCCCTCAGTAGTGGCTAAAGGATAATTAAATGAAAACATGCATTTAGTATAGTTGGATTTATTAGGAAATAACATTCTGCTGTGATGAAACATCATTATTTGAATAGCGTGTTTCTTTCTGCTAGTAGCACTTACCTTGGGGTGAGAGGATAGCATCTTTCTTTTTAGCTTTCCTCTCATTCTTTTGCTTCTAAGTTGTGATTTTCACAGGTTCATAGGGACCATCTGAGAGGAAACCCAGCATTCAGGGGTTTTCTGTCCTGCCTGTTCATCTGGTCCCTATGCCAGGGACTGGGTTGCCAGGCTTGTTACTTTGGGCTTTTTATCTCCTCATTTAAAATAGATTTAATTTGGACTGAAAAGACATGCCTTTGTTCCTCACCTACAGGCATTACAGATGCTAATCAAGGGAATAATGCTTTAGAGGCAGGGAAATCCAAACCCAGTTCCATCAAAGTTAGTTAGCAGGGAAATGAAGAATCACAGCAGTGTCATGAGGCTTGCAGAAGAGCTGAGTATGCAAGCTCACAGACTTCATAGAGGAAAAGTAGTGGTGAAGATGTAAAAGGAAGCAGACCTGGAAAACATAGGCCTGCACTGGGCATCACCCTGCTCTCAGGCACTATCCTGGAGTGTCAGAGGATTAACTCTATGACTGGTGTTCAGCAGTTAATCCTGAGACCTGTTCAAAAGCACCGTGTTACTGAAAGGCATGGAAGTTGTTTGGGGCCTCCTCCTGGCATTGAGCCTGTGAACTGGGTGCAAGCTTTCCTGCTGGCAGGGCAGCTCATCCCCTGTGGGTACAGCCCTGAGGTGCTCCGTGCCCTGAAAAAGGGAGTTTCCAGAATGCAAACAGTCTCTCCTCCACAGAGATTTGCGTGTGAAGTGGAAAATTACTCCAAGGTACCTTGTAAACACAGCTGCTCTGCAGCTTGGAGCAGGGTTTTCGCTTTAGCTTGAATAGATACGGTGAAAACCTTGGAAAAGAAAAAATGTATGGGGAAAAAAAACCCTGAAATTACCAGCAAAATTAATGCTGTTAAGCACTGTGTGCAGTATCTGGCATGTACAAAAGTGCTCACGTGTGGTTTTGTGCCTCCCAGGACTACTGGCTCTCGCTGCTCTACAAGAAGCTGGTGGGTACCAAGGTGCTGCAGGTTGGCCTGACAGGAGCCGACGAGAGGAAGCTCCGTGTCTACCTCCACTGCACAAACCCCCTCCAGTAAGCCACCAGAAAGGGTGAAATATCCCAGAACCTGACCCCATGGCCATCCCCAGGCCAACAAAAGCAATCTGGGACAGCACAAGGATGCCCTATATCTGTGAAACCTTTATCTCCTTATTGACACCATCATCTACTCTTGCCTTGCAGCCCAAAATACAGAGAAGGGGACGTGACGCTGTTTGCCTTAAACCTCTACAATGTTACCCAACATTTGCAGCTACCAAACCACTTATCAAGCAAGCATGTGGATCAGTATCTCTTACTGCCTCACGGCAAAGCGAATATCCTTTCCAGGTAAGTGCAATTCCTCCTGTCTCTGCAGAAAGGATCGTGAGTAGACTTCGGCGTCCTCTGAAACCTCACCTTGTTTGATGTGCAATGTGGTGGGTGGCAGGAAGTGGTTATCATTCAGCCATAGAATCATAGAATGGTTAGGGGCATCTGGAGCTTTTTTCTGATAAGGTCTGACTTCTGTTAAATCAGGTCTCCAAAAAACCAGGCTGCTGAAAGCTTGCTAAGGTATGAGGACACTTGTTTGATGTTAATTGGGAAGCTTTTTCCTAGCAGGCTTCAGGGCTCTGGACCAGCTGCTAAAGTCCTTTTTCTTTGGCACAAGCACAGGTATATTGCTTTCCCAAGTGCTGGCTCCTCATATACAGCAAGGTGTTCAGGCTTTGCGTGGTTTCTTTTTATTGTTACTGCTAATGCATCAGCACAGGAAGGATCTACTCTGTGGGCATAGAAGATATCTTAGTATTTGCAGGAGAAAAAACAATTAAAACTTGTACTTTTCAAAGCCTGTTCTGCTGTTAACCTCACTAGAAGAGTAAGAAACATATACTTTTCAACTTGCTTGTGCTATGACTCTAAAGGAGTCCTTGCAGAGGGAGTCCTGCAGATGCTGTGCGTGTGTGCACATAAACCCTCAAGGGAAGTTTAATTTGGCTTTGGGCTGAGTTTATGTTTATACTCAGATTCAGAGCTGTTTGTGCTCGACAGCAAACAGAACACAGCTGCCCAAACAGTGTCTCTGTCCCTCTCCAGGTCTATTGAGCTGAACGGCCGTGTGCTACAGATGGTGGATGACAAAACACTGCCAGAGCTTACTGAAAAACCCCTTGGTCCTGGCAGCATCCTCGGCCTTCCAGCCTTCTCTTACAGCTTTTATGTTATCAAAAACACCAAAGCTATTGCTTGCATTTAAATGGTTAATGCACGCAGGATAAATGTAAAGCACTTGGCTAGTAGGGAATTCTAATCCTAGAAATTCACATTTCTACCATGAGATTTAATTCTGGCAAGGGATGCAAGTGTGATGGCACCAGTACGATCTCTGTGCTGGGGAAGACATGAGGTCCCACTGGGTGATAATGTACATGAAAGATGCTTCTTAAGATCCTGGGAAAATTATCCAGGTAGAGCAAGCCCAGGCAGGGGTTGGTTTTGCTCTTGGTCCAGCCTGGATCACTGCACTTGAGCACGGCGCCCTTCTCCATGCCATGTGCAGAACTGCTTCAGCTTCTCACACTGCCCTTGGGACTTTGCCAGGCGGGAATTGCAACCTCCACTCTCCTCTCATTTCTGCAAGCACAGTTTTCAAAGCAGCTCCTTCAAAAGTTTGCTTTCAGACAGGATGAGCAAGGGGTTTATTTTAGCTGTACAGTTGTGATTTTGCTGGCACCATGTGGGGAAGCCCAAGGATGGGCTGTGATTGCTGAGGGCATCCTGGGGTGGAAATCAGGGACACAAAGCAAAACGAGGTTGGGGTTAGCTGCAGGGGAAAATGCCTTGCCGAGAAACCAGGCCCTCGGCAGGGATTGGGGCAGCACTTACGTTTGTCCCAAGCTAGGAGGTTCGGTCACAAGATGGAGCTATAGCCGTGTATTTGCCAAAGGCGAGCTTTGGGCAAATGACGCGCAGGCAAATGAGTGCTCAACCTCCACCGCCCCGCAGGCGGTTCAGCTGGAAGGGACTTCCTTGACCGTATCTGTAGGTGGAGCTCTGCTTCACACTCCCTAAGCCGGTCAGGTCCTCGAGGAAATGTGATAGTAAAGAGACGGAGCAAACCACCCACCCCTCG
>JANHGB010041880.1:17929-27941 GCA_026283785.1 Coracopsis vasa
ATGCTGTCCCTGTTCGGCCTCGGGGCGGTGCTCATGCGCGGAGCCGGCTGCACGATCAATGACATGTGGGATCGCGACTATGACAGAAAGGTAGAGCGACCCCCGTGGGCTTGACAAGATCTGTGTGCAAAGTACATGTCCGCTCATCTCCCACATCACCAGTGGTTACCTGCTGAGTGCAGGCACAGGGCTCCAGGTTCAGTAATTCCTCCATGCTTCTGTCCGAGATGTGCGCAACTAATCTGTCTACATCTCCTCCTAGAACAGTAGAAATCGTTTCATTTTGTATCACATTTCTCAATCTAGGGCTGTAGTAAGTCTTCTAGAGCACTTACTTCTGTGTAAGATAAAATACATGTGGCTGTCAGCTGTAGGTAGTACTTGAAGTTTGTTTTACAACACAGTTTTGCATGACAGAACAAAATAAACAACACTTTTTTTGCTACAGTTGCTAGTTACGATCTACCCAAGAAACACTTTGTTTATTTAATTTTCGGGAGCTGGGTTTCCTTGAGTATTTTTAACTTGTTCATGAAAATGGCTGTTACGAGTGTCATGCCCAGCCCTGAGCTAATCCTCTTCCATTGTGTTGTATTTTTCATCTCCCTTTTGTTCAGAAGAGGGAAATGAGCAGAAGGCAGTGCCCGGTGTCAGATGTTGTAATGTCCACAGGTGCAGGCTTGGAGGGGAGTATCCTGGCGATGCGTCACTGTTTGCTTGTCCTGTTTTCTGCTCCTGTATTGTTCCTCTGGTGTGGGGCTTCGGGTTTCGGTGCTGGTGAGAGACAGGAGAATGAGCCAGTCCGTGAAGTTCTTACAGCACTGGTGTATCTGTGCAGTTGGGAAGGCAGTGAATGAATCAGTTCAGGTTTTGTGGCAGTTTTGGATGGTTTAGTGTTCAGAGGTTACTAACAACTACGTGTGCTAAAAATATTTGCCAGGGTGGGGCCTGTGATTAGTAATAGGGACTTTTCAATATAGTTAATTGATTTATGCATTAATCTGATTAGATGTAAAGCTTTTGACATTCCTGTCACAGTATTACATATCTCAAAGGATATCTTTAAAACAAGTGTGATAGGGGCTGGGTCAGTAGCAGGATGTTGTCTTGTGTTGGTGATAATGGGTTGGAGCTTTACATTTCATGTTACGGATTATTTAGTAAATATTTTCTTCTCTTTAAATGAAACATCCCATGTTTGGTTGCAATATGCAGTGGAATCAGTCACAAATATGTTAAGAGCATGTTTAAACTGCAGCAGCAGAATTTGGCATTTAACCTGATCTGAAAAAGTTTATGTAAATTCGCATTATTAAAGCATATGCAGAACACTTTATGCATACAGAATATTCTGTAAAAAGTTGGATTTTGAACCTCTTCAAATAGACTTTTCACCATTTTCATCAACATGCAAGACATTTGGGTTCAGTGGGATTTTTTCCCTTTTGGCAGTGGTCATCTTTCGCAAATAACTCAGTTTAACTTGTTTCTGATATTTGTTTCTTCTTTTAGTTTACCTTTTATGATTTCTTATTCCAGACAGAGTTTCTAAACTCCACCGTACCCCGACTAGGATTAACTTAATTGTCCTTTCACAGTCATTAACAATGGTTACATGTGTTAGAGGAGCCCTGCATCTTTGCAATGTTTTGCATAGTAATCACTTTAAAGTGTTTGAGCATAGAAGTGCTCCTTGAAATTGGGATAGTCAGCTCAGTTTTTAAGTCTGATTGATTATTTTTTTCATCTAAGGTAATAAAATTCATATACAAGATGTCTGCAGTGTTTCTAATCAGCCTTGTTACATAGAAATGGCACTTTATTCCTGCTGTAGGTTTTAAAGCCTGCATGCTTCTAGTATAAGCACTGCTGCTTAGAAATACAGCTCATGTCTGTGAAGATACACTAGGTTTGTATCGTTGAAGTAACCCCATCTCATACATTCTGTGACCTGTTTCTGTTTATTTTTCTGCTATATGCCAATGGCGTGACTCTTAGTTTTAAGATCCATTGGAATGTGTTATTTTGGATTTGATATTAACATTATTCTTTCTATCTTCAGGTGGCGAGGACAGCAAGCAGGCCCCTGGCAGCTGGGGATATCTCTACTTTCCAGTCCTTTGTTTTTCTTGGTGGACAGCTAAGCTTGGCGCTTTGTGTGCTTCTGTGTCTGAATTACTATAGGTGACATATAAGTTATGTTTTCCTTTTTAAAGTTTGATTCTAGGTCCACAGTCAAGCACAAAGATTTTCAGCAGAAAAGTCGCTGGGGCCAGGGGGAGGAGGTTATTAGTTGTGGAGTTGTATTCCAAAATGAAACAGTTAGTTCAGTAATCTTTACCTCTCCTGTAATGCTACAGTGCATCTTGTGATCTTTAGACTGGCAAACAATAAACCTCTTGGTATGTTTTACAGTATCGCTCTGGGAGCAGCCTCTTTGTCTCTTGTGATCACCTACCCTCTGATGAAGAGAATAACGTATTGGCCACAGTTAGTTTTAGGTGAGCTAGAAATATTTTTGCTATTTTTTTTCTTTGGATTGAGTTTTTGGGGTGTTTTACAAATTAGTAATTGAACTTGAGCCATCTGATTTTGTATACCTTTATATTAAAATAAAAATACCTTATAGATGAAATTCTGTTGTGTCAGAAGCTTCTTAAGCAATTTAGAACGCATATAAGAGTTGATGTTTGGGTTAAGGGCTTTTTGTTAAAAATCAGTTCCTTAATTTGATGGAGTGAGGAGAAGGAGAAACGAGGAAGAAAATAAATATTTGACATTTGAGAATCAGCTTTAGTTTTGGGCTTATCTCAGAACCTTTCTTACGCATCCTTTTGTCCTGCATTTCAATCTTCAGCCTCTAAAATGGTTCCTGTGCAGAAACTGATGGTGCTTGTATTTCAGGTTGAGCTACTAAATGTATTTTTGAATCTTGGCCTTCACATTCCAGCTGTGTGAATCCAGGGCACAGCTACCTTCAGCTTTCTCAACCAAAATTGTCATTTTCAGCCTTGAAGTACAATAGTTGGGTGCTGTGTAGTCGGTTACACTAACATCTTTTGTTATACTGACATTTAAGTTTTGTAACTTTAGACCTGTTGTATGGGTATGCTGGAATAGTTTTGTACAAATGTTTCCCTGTGCTAATGAAGTAAAATTTACACTGGGGGAAAACGCATGGCTGTATGTATTTCACCTTGTATGTCCAGAGTATTTAATGTCAAATTACTTGTATTTATTACCTTCCTGAAAATAAGTAGTAGTAAAATAGAGATGCTGGTAATGTACAAAAAGCTACTGATATGATATACGCTGGAACTAATAATAGTGAATTATATACATGCAATATAGGTAGCTCCTGGCAATCTTGTAACTTTTTTTTTCTTTTACTCTTTCTATGTTTTTAGGACTTACATTTAACTGGGGAGCCCTTCTTGGCTGGTCTGCCATCAGAGGGTCATGTGAATGGTCTGTGTGTTTGCCCTTGTACTTAGCTGGAGTAATGTGGACTCTGGTATACGATACCATTTATGCACACCAGGTAGAGTAACAGTGGGAAATTTTAGATATCACTTGTGTGTTTAATTTACAGCTTTGTTGTCAAACAGCAGTGTTAACCTGTTGCAGTGCTTTACCCTCAGCTGAGCTAAAACCGTGCCAAGGAAGCCCCAGCCCTCGGACCTTTTATTGCTGCTTGCAGATGTTTTACATATTAGGTGGAAAGCCGGAAGTACAAGGCACTTTGTATGCTTAGTATTTGCATTGTATAAATAACTTCAGTGTTTCAGTATTAGCTCTTGGCCACTAAAGCAGCTCTAAGGACCAACCTTCTAATTTAAATTTTAATGTAGGGACCTACAAATGAACTTAAATTGGGTTCCTAATAAGCATTGGAAACTTAAGCAAGGCCCCCCTTTTTATTTACCTTATGAGGTGGTGGTTGGGTTGTGGATTTTTTTGCTGATTCATCATTTCATTCTAGGATAAGAGGGACGACATCATGATCGGTGTGAAGTCAACAGCATTACAGTTCAAGGAGGATACGAAGCAGTGGCTCAGTGGCTTCAGCCTTGCAATGCTCTTGAGTTTGTGCATGGCAGGAATGAATTGTAACCAGACATTCCCGTATTACTCAGCTGTGGCTGCTGTAGGGGCTCACCTAGCACATCAGGTTTGATGGATTTCATACTTTTTCCCTGTGGAAGTTCTTGATAAGAAATCAGAGTGCTTTTCAACTCCCATCAATTTGCCAACTGTGAAAAGTCTCTTTATAGAGAACTCAAGTCTTTGACAATAAGCTTGAGTTCTCTTTATAGAGAACTCAAGTCTTTGACAATAAGCTTGCTTCACTTAAATACCTTTTGCAGACCTTTTGTTTGAAGAGACCTCCACTGGTCCACAGACTGTAGAGCACTGTTTTTTAGTCTGTTCCTAACCAAAAACTCTGCCTCAGGTTAAGCTGTGGTCTCAAGGGAATGGTTTTCTTTTCGCTTCCTGTAGCAGCTGCAAGCTAGATATACCTCAGTATCTGCTGCACAATCATTTACAGTTTGAATTGTCAGAGAGGCGTTACATTGTAGTTTTGGCACAAATTGAAATTACTTTCCTTCAAGGAGGGTTTCTGTAAGTGAGAATGCAGACCTATTGAATGTAGGTTGTATAATGTGCACAATTGTGTGGATTTCCAAGAGCATGTGGTTCTGTATACCACAGAGTAGCTTCCTTTTTGAATGATTATTTTCAGTTCTGCCTAAACATTCTCGTGCTTATCTTCATGTTGAAGATTTCTGAATGTGTTCTTAGCTAACTGAGTTTAGAAAGCTGAGTAAGCTGCATGAGGGGTAAGTTTTCCATGTTTCATTGAATTTGTGCCTGAGACAGAGGAGTTTGGGTCATGAAGAAGTCAAATTTCTATCCCACTCAAGAAGTTCACTGATAGAAAAATAACATCGTCTATTTACTTTGCATTTCTGAAGGTATACCTCATGGTTTGGCTGCTTTTAGGTTTCATTTGTCAGCTCAGTGTTTTCAGTTCCCTGTGCTTGAGGGGCTGACAGGTTCTCAAGGGTGTGGACAGCCTGTCTTAGAAGCTTGTGGGCACCATTTCAGATTATATGATCAGAACCCAGACCTGTCGCCCCTGTACAACTACAAATGGCAGAGGAGCAGGTTTTCCAAGGAAGGTTTCACTTCGAGTCCAGTACATTCTGGTTTTACTTCTTTGAGTCCAATGCATTCTGGTTTTACTTCTTCAGAGGCTGAATTGCAAGTTTTGAGGTTTTGGGGGCTACTTTTCCGTTAACCCTTTCATTTATTTTGCTTAACACTTCCTCTTGTCATCCTTCTCAAGACTTTTTCACCAAGTTTTGTTTCCAGGAATACTTTTCAGTAACTTTGCTCTGGCTGCATTGTGTGGGTTGGTTTTTCACATTTAGCTATGTCTCACAGCACACAGCTACCAAGCTGGGCAAGCCTTGCTTCTAGCTGTTGCTGCAGGTGTCCTGGTTCTTTTTTTGCAAGAGAGTTGAATGGACATAGCTAAGAGGGACTGAACTGAACCAGCCGTGTGTGACTAGGCAGGGCTGGGCACCTTCCTGTGCATTCCAGTTAGCCTGGGTCACTGCTGGCTCTCCAGTGCCTTGTCTTTACCGGAACAACACCACCTGGTAGCAGAGATTTAAAGCTGCAGGCAGGTTTGGGGGGGCTTAATTTTATTTAAAGTTCCCATTGGAGAATTAATTGGCTACCTACAGAGGAAAATCTCAAAAAGATTTATTTACATGCTCTCCTGGTTTCAGCTGTGATAATTTTCTGTGCTGTGTTTTGGTTTCAGTTTGAGAATAATGTTGATAACACACCAATTATTTAGTTGTTGCTGAGTAGTGTTTATACTAAGTCAAGGACTTGAAGTTTCCCATGCTCTACCAGTGAGGAGGGGCACAAGAAGCCAGGAGGGAGCAGAGACAGGGCAGCTGAACATCATGCTCAGTGTATAAACTGGGGGGAGTTGGCAAGTAGGGACTGATCGCTGCTCAGGGATGGGATGGGCATCAGTTGGTCAGCAGATGTTGAGCAATTGTATTGTGCATCACTTGGGCTTTTTTGTTTGTTTGTTATATTCTTCTCTCGATTTCATTTTATTATTGTTGTTGCTTTGGATATTATGATAATAATGTTTCTCTCTATTTCAATTATTAAACTGTTCTTATATCAACCCACAGGAAGAGTGAGTAAGTGGCTGTGTGGTACTTAATTGCTGGCTGGGCTTAAAGCACAACACATGCCCAGATATTTCTACATTTTTTGCTATCAAACCCAACACACCGGGCTGTTTATACAGTCCTTCACGGGGAGGGTCTGGAAATCATGTCGTTATGTGATCCTTGACTTTCCTGCTGTATGTTGAACAAATTTGTCAGGTAAACATAGATGCCAGTTATGCAAAAAATCATTTGTGAGCATAGCGTATTCCTGTTTCTTGTGGGGCAAAAGGTAGACTTTAGAATTTGAGATTCAGTTTTTGAAGTTACAGACTCTACTGTGTCTTGTGATGTGTCAGACATTTATAAGTGTGTAGAATAATGCTAAAATGTTACACTGTGCTTTTGCAGATTTACACTTTGGACATAGACAAACCTGAAGACTGTTGGAAGAAGTTTGCTTCGAATCGTACTGTTGGTGTTCTGCTCTTCGTAGGCATTGTGCTTGGAAACCTGTGGAAACGAAAAGACTTAAAAAATGCAAAAGAGCCTTTAGAAAACAGGTAGTTGAAATTATTATAAATAGTTCAGCTGAAATGGAAGTACTGTAAAAAGTAACACACATAACTGTAGCTACTTTATACTGTTTATTTATAAAAGCTGGTGAAAACATTCTTGTTTCTAAAAACATGCAAATGAGGTTATCCTACAGTGGAAGTTTTAATCATCCTTAAATGACTTCAACCTCCGTAGAATCTTCAACAAGTGAAGCTGCTCTACTGGTCCTGTGCAGTACAGGCAAACTTCTGTCAAGCTCTCAAGACTGCAAGTCCAGGATTTTACATGAAACAAATGTCTCTTAGTGACAGCACATGGGAAAACACGGATGTAAATAAAATCTGTCTGTACATGTTTGGTATTCTGATTTCTATTACTTGAGTTGTGATAAATTTTGAGTTGGAGCTTTTTGCATTAAAAAACTGCAATAAAAACTCTTATCCTGACATGTCTAGGAGCAGTCAGGACTCAGAGTGTGTGAGGTCAGGAATACGAAGTCAACAGAGAAGTATTTAAAATTACCTTTCCTTTTGCTCTTGCTGTGATTGCTGGCAGTGACTCTTTTTCACATGCAAAGATCAGGCTTCTGCAAAGTTTCCTGCACAGAATGAGCTGAGCTCATTTATCAAGAACCGTTTGAACACAGATTTCTGACTTGAAAACAGAGCAGCCCAGAGCTGTTGCCAAGTGTGTGTGACTGGTGCCTCAGTCTGAGCTACAAGTTCCTCATGCAAAGTGATCCTCATTTTTGGTTTTAGTTGTATTCATTTTGACTTATGCCTGTTGGTTTTATTTGTAGTCTTACAGGAAGAAGTCATTTATAGGAGGATGCCTATAAACAATAAAAATAGCAACTGCAGGCTAACAAATACATTGCTCCAAACCATTCATGATTTCAGCCAGTTTATCCTCACCCAGTTACGTGATTTGCACCGTAGTTAACCTTTTCTTTGACTCAGGGTGTTAAAGAGCTTGTATGGCATATTCAGGAATTAATTTCTGTGGAAGGAGCAATGGACAAGCCTGTTCTGGGAGAATGATACGGTGGAGTTTATCTCGGGTCACAACTGATAGGCACTGGCAAGCAGTGCAAGGTGGCTTTGTGTATGCCTGTATGTGGGGGTGTGGTTTGGTGGTGCAGAGTGTTCAGTTGCCGAACTCGCGATGGTATTCCCACTAAACTTTCCTAATGTCTGCTCTGCTTCTTCAGTGGTGTGGCACAACTGTGTGTCCAGCGGCACCAAAAATAAAGCTGCGTACTGCTCTAGCTCTGGAGATGGGTATTATGTTTTCAGGTTATTTAAACCAATATATCTGCTGGACACTGCAGTTCAGAGCCAGGCATTCAGGGTGTGTTAACTGTAGTTTTGCATTACCAACAGTGGGGGACAAGTGAACAAGTTCCTGTTGCGTAGCAATGAGAAAGCATAGAACGAGTCAATGGCTTTGGGCACAGAACATTTTTGGGGGCCTGGAACAGACTTCTGTGTGTTCTGAACACTTGAACGTACACCTTGTAAAGCTGGGGTTTTTCCTTCTACTATTTAAACCAGTGATGATAAATGTGTTTTGAGCAAATTAGAAAGAGTGGATTTTTCAGCCTGACTGCGTATAAAACAAATACATGAAAATGTTAGGAAGCATAACTGCTTTTAGAGCCTCCTTGATCCTTACACTGAAATTCTTAAATAGGGTTTATGATTTTGGGGTGGAGGAAGTATTACATTGAAGAAAAGCAGTTCAAAAATTAGGAATAATAGGTTTCTGAACAATTATGAGTTGCATTTTGTAGAGGGAGAATTGGATGCATCCAGCTTTGTGTTGAACTTTGGTTATAAGGCATTTACTTGTAATAAAAAAGTTTTGTGATGTAATTAGTATAGATCGGTTTCTTAATACTTGTAACATTGCCTCAGAGAGGTTGTGGCAAAAGTTATTAATCTGTTTTAAACATGTTAAAGTGTCTCTAAGTAGCTTAGATTTGGGATTTTTGGAGTGCTTTGGACCTAGTGGTGTCCTTTGTCCGATGACAATGTGCCACAAGCGTTTGTCTTGTAATGAGAGGGAGTAGGAGGTGTAGCTAAATATAGTAAAAATTCAAGTTATAAAAACAGTCTTCATGTCCTAAACGTTAAAATCATTGCATGTTTTCTGTGGGGTTTTCCAAATTCATCTCAAAATGCATATTACAAAGATAAGCCATAGCCTGAGAAATGGAGAATGGTTTAGATTCTAGGCTATAATATTGTCATTTGTGTGAGCCTTTTATGGTTTGTACACACTAAGAATGAAATCACTTTTTAAGTGCAAAATAGACAAAGGCTGAACTACTTCCTGGATAAAACCCTGTTTGTATCTGCCAGCAGGTATATGTGCATATGTGCATATCTTCTCCTTCCATTCCCAAGCTATTCTATTCCAAAACTTCACAAAGACACTCTGCTGTATTTAGATACCGTCTGTTAAATAAATCTCAAATACACATATTTCTAAGCAGCAGCTTCCTTATTAGCTAGTGTGCTTTTGCACAGATAAGCATTGTCCTCTGGAAGTTTCTACTCCCCTTCCTTTTGCAAGTGTTCCTCTGCAGAATCTTGAGATAATAAGTGCTTTTGGAGGTAGCAGGAAGGTCAGATGTGCCTTGCAAAGACAAAAGCGCAGGGAGTTGCTCAATGAGACAGAAGACTCTGTAACCAACACAAATGCTTGCCTTTGTGTGCTCCTGTTGTACTTTGTAGAAAAGTATCGAAGCAACACCGGCTCTTTGTGCAGGAGTAGTAGTACACAGTAGGGGTGCTAGCTCCTGCGGGATATGGGCAAGGGCTGCCAAGGCATCAGCAGCCCTTTGTGGTGGGGCTGCATCTTTGACTCAGCACATGGGAGCTTTCACACTCACTCAGGGAGAGGGACTCGCTATAGGGTCATCCAAGGTGAAAAATGCCTGAATTCTGCTGTTTACTTGACACGCTTGTGAGGTGGGCCAATGCCAACCTCGGGAAGTTCAACCAAGCCAAGTGCAAGGTCCTACACCTGGGTCAGGGCAATCACGTGCACAGCTACAGGTTGGGCAGAGAAGAGATTCAGAGCAGCCCTGCAGAGAAGGACCTGGGGGTGTTGGTTGATGATAAAATGAACATGAGCCGGCTTCACTGTGCGCTCGCAGCCCAGAAATCCAACCATATCCTGGGCTGCATCAAAAGAAGTGTGACCAGCAGGTCGAAGGAGGTGATCCTGCCCCTCTACTCTGCTCTCGT
>JANHGB010041881.1:0-33473 GCA_026283785.1 Coracopsis vasa
TTTGTGTTATACCTTAGTTACTGGACTGTTCTTATCTCAACCCGTGGGAGTTACATTCTTTCAGTTCTCCTCCCCATACTTCCGGGAGTGGGTGGAGAAAGAGTTGGGGGGAAGTGAGCTAACGGCTGCGTGGTTCTGAATTGCCAGCTGGGCTTAAACCACGACACAGGGCAATATAGAATAATACTAAGGAGATCATTTAGTCTTTCCTGCTCTGTGCAGCTAGAGAATACAAAACATAATCTTATTTTCCCACTATTCAGCAAGGATATTGGAAACCTGAAGAAGGCTTGAAGAACCACAAGACTCATTAGAAAATGTATAGTCATATATTATCTCCAGGAGTTTTATCCAATTCACTTAGCAAAAGAAATCATTAAGGGAAGGCTTGATATTAGTCTATAGCTGTTTACATGGAGAACAGAAAACAGAAGGCTTAAAACCTGGCAGACAGAGATGTAAACAGTTTAACGATTGAGAGTAGATGAATTCATACCGTAAATAAAGAACCATTTTCACCTGAAAATAGTGATGCTGAATTCTTTAAGACGAGTAGTTCATAAATCGAAGTCACGATTTTCTGAGACAGAATGTCTGCTACAAATAGGAATTTCTTCTGGGAATTCCCAAGCCCTTTCTAATACTGCAGGTCAGACAATGTGACAGCAATAGTTCATTCTGGCTTTCTAATCTCTCTCTGTGTGTCAGCAAAGCAGGTATGGCTTTGAGTTGTGCTGACAGTCATGTGTGGCTGTAATTGGGTCTCAAAGCACATGGTGTTGTGCTAGAATAGGCCTCTCTATGGACCCACTGGCCCATGGGGTGATACCATCCAACTGATTTTTGGTCATGAGAATAATACTGAAAAATCAAATGGTTTTAGCACTGACAATAAAAACAGTATTTTAATTAGTTTAGTTTTGTTTTGTTTTGTTTAGTTTAGTTTAGTATTTGCAGGTAACTCCCCATCAGACCTTTCCATGTTCTGTGAAAGGAGTACTGTGTCATTTTACAAGACCCATTTGATACTAGTTACCAGGCTGTGGTATTAGAATATGACATTTTCACTCATTACTGCTTACATCACTTCCAGTAAATTATATAGAAGCTATTGATCACAGTATAAAATTAGTCAAAAGTGTTACAAAGAGCAAAACTAAACACATTTTACTTCTCTCACAGAAATATTTTACATTATCAGGATTAATGCAAGATACTTTAGTTGAAATTAATTTTTTTTCATTTTTAACCTATTTTAGTACTATTTCTTTACAAAGGAGTTTTAAATAGAACCATTGCAAGTACCTGCTTAGATATCTGAAAATATGTGTATAAAACCAGAAAGATAAAGAGCTCACAGCAGCGTTAAGAACAAGCTACCCTTTGTCTTTCATGGTGCAGAGATAATGCAGCCATTTGCTTTAAACTACAGACTTCAAATACAGAGTTTGTGTATCTCCTCCATTTAAAAAATACTGAAATGTTTTTTTGTTTAATTTACTGTATGCAAAAATGGATATGCACAGTGTAATACTTGATTGTGACTATCTCTTTATATTGCAGTACCTTCTAAATGAATCAGAATATAGTCCAATTTATGAGTTAGTATTTTTAGGAATTTTCTTTTACCCCATCCAATTTTAGATCATAGAATCATAGAATGGTTTGGATTGGAAGGGACCTTTAAAGCTCATCCAGTTCCAACCCCCTGCCATGGGCAGGGGCGCCTTCCACTAGACCAGGTTGTTCAAAGCCACATGGCACATGGATGGGGCAGCCACAGCATCTCTGAGCAACCTGTGTCAGTGCCTCACCACCCTCATAGTGAAGAATTTCTTCCTTATATCTAATCTAAATCTCCCTTCTGTCAGTTTAAAGCCATTCCTCCTTGTCCTGTCACTACATGCCCTTGTAAAAAGTCCCTCTCCAGACTTCCTGTAGGCCGCCTTCAGGTATTGGGAGGATGTTCTAAGGTCTCCCTGGAGCCGCCTTTGTAAGAATTCTGCAAGTGGTTTAGGGAACTTGGTCTCGAAAAGAATGTGGTAAGTAAATGCACTGAAGTGAGAAAACATTCAAGAATGCTTTAAATTTGTAGGGACTTTATTTTTCCAGTCACTTTCTTGGCTCATAAGTGAGAGAGGGTAGTTAAATTACTTGTAGTATTAATGTGGCATACTAATTAAAATGTATTTGAGCACTCTGCAGATGAGTTTTAGCCTGGAGGCAAAAAAATGCATCCGGTGGCACACTTGGTTATCATTGATAGAATGATACTTTTTATTATCTGAGTAAATTTTTTGTGTAAAAACCTGCCACAATTAAGACTTTCTCTACTCATGTCACTGGTGTAATGACAGCATTGCAGCTCTGAGGGCAGATGGAAGCTGTACTGAAGCAGAGTGCTGGTCTGAATATCAGGGGGACTGTATTAATTCATACTACCTGGCCCTAATGCCATCACATGCATGCAAACTGGTGTGAAGTTTGCTCTGGCTGCTCTGGTGGTATTAACAGGCAGAAGCTGTATGAAAGTGAGGAATGCGAAGAGAATTCACATTTGTCCACATCTGGTTGCTTTTCAGCATTTGTGTACTGCTCTGGTAGGTGGACCTTATGCTTGGGCAGTTGCTGTATTAAGTATAAAAATTATGTATAATCATGCATGAGACCACTGGCATATTTATCTACTTTGTGTACTCTGTTTACCAAACAAGAACTTAATGAAGAAGGAGCATTAAAATTAAAAAAAAGAACCTGAAAAGGAACAGAAGATAAGAAGATAATAATTCTGCAATCTCTTGGGGGCTTTATTGTCATTGTTATTACTGAATAGTCCCTCCTTGGTTTCAGGTTCTGCAGAAGACATGCATATAGTTGTACATCTCAAGCGGGGGTCTCTGACTGGTTAAAAAAAAACCCAAAACAAGCAATAAAACACAGAACAATCCATGTTACTATTACAATATCCGTAGCATAGTAAAAAGCATCACTCATTCACCTAACTAGTCTCTAAGTAACTACCAGATTCTCTGTGGCACAAAATGAGATCGTATGAGTGACAATCAGAATTTGATATTTATTGCCTCAGTATGCAAGAGTTTTTCTAGGTTCTTTAGCTCTTGTTAGTGCTTCTTTTGTGAAGGGGACAGATAACAGTGTAAAGTAACAGTATTTCTGATGGCTTTGTCCTGATTCCATTTGCTGATGTTGTTCGTTAAGAGAGAAAAGGGTAAGGGGTTAATGTTAACTTCACCAGTCTCAGCTGTAGGTCTGATACAGGAACTACAAAACCCATGATGACTTGCCATAGCTGAATTGTTACAGAACCCATGAAGGTGTGGGACATGCTGTAGGGCCCTGTTTTCTCTTCAGGTACTTGGCTTTTTTCATTAATTCTCACAAAAGCACTATCTCAGTATGGAGCTCATGGACAAAGCATTCAAGGGGATATAAATGGATACCTTATGTATAAAACACTAAGGGAGAGAACAGTAAATCTTTAAGATCTCATGATAGCTGTTGATAAAGCACTGAAATCTTTGCCATAGACTATGATTTTAAGCTACTGGAATGGTTCAGCCATCTAATATACAGCAAACATGAAAGGAAAACAGTTTTTCAGCTAAAACCAAACTTACCTGTATCAGTACCACGAGAACAGCCCTTCTCTGAAGCTCTCTGAATCACCGCAGTTTGCTGAAAAGCCATGGAGGAACAGGTTCAGTTGTGGCTCTTCTTGCTTTGGGATGAATATGTCAAGTGACTTCATCTCCAGTCTTCTCTACTTCTCTATGTGTAGAAGATACAGACTGACTTCCTGACTCCTCACCAGATACGTTTTATCTATAAATACATGGTACAGAGAGTGCTTCGTTTGCTTAAGCTACAGCATACTTCACTTTTTTGAAGCCCCAACTTCTGTGATATCTGTGCTGTACAAATAATGAAGATGTTCTTAATCATCACATTTCACTGTATTAATTAATTTTTAAGGGTAATTACTATAGTAAGTGGCTGCTTAGGTGCTATTAAAAATGAGAACATTTGTTAGAAAAGGCTAACTGAAAATAATAAAATGGAGGAAACAATGCAACATAGTGAAGGCTAAAAAGTAAGAAGAGACAAGGTTGAACACTGCAAACTACAATCTAAGTTACTTACAATGCATCTCTGATTCACAGTGGTGGACGTTTTGATTGAGCTATAAGAGAAGAATTGGGATTGTGTAAATGGACACAAAATTTCAGACATGGTGTGAAAGTAATGTACATCACAGGCATGGAAATAAACACACAGCTTACCTTTCAAACGGAGCAGCAGGCAGCAACTTGCAGCATGCTGCTGTCATGCAAAGTAGACATGTTTGCTTTGTACACCTCATCACCATGTGGTAAGTCCTAATGCAGTGTCATGACATTGTAGCTTGCTGAAACCAAGCTTGTCAGCATGGCCCTGGGAGTGCATGTCTCTGAATGAAGTGTCTGACTTCTCGTATCTTTTCATTCCCCTTCCTGTCTGAATAAAAGGGAACAAAGAGACTTCACTGTGTCTGTATCTCATGTTTGTAGCCTGGCAGGATGGTCCAAGCCATTCATCATTTTCCTGAAGAAATGCTGTGGAATTGCTGAGAATAGCATGCCTCTAGAGAGCTCAGGTTAACTCTGCAGGCAGCCACAGTGTAACGATTGGGAAGGTTTGCAGGGCATGAATCAGAGGCAAATAATCCAGAGACATTTTGACATCACTATGTAATGTACTCAATACAGAAAAAAAAAAACAAAAAAACCCCAAAAACCAAGGAAAGAACTAGCTCCTCATCGTTCCCTCAGTCAAACATTTGCCAGTAGATATAGAAGTTATTAACATTAGCTGGTAGTGTTATTTGCCTGTTTATTTGTCCTTCATTGTTTCTGTCTGTGGTCTAACATGTCCCTGCCACCAAAGTCAGGAGTATCTATTTTCCCTATGTGTGCACTGGTGAGTTCTCATAACTCTCAGACTTCTGTGAGCCAATACATTTTACTAATCCAGCAAAAAGATACGCTATCAGAAGAAGATGGATGATTTACAGCTGTACTAACAAGTAGAATTACTTCACAGCAAGGGGCCACTGAACACTGAGGAGAGTGGAAAGAGTTTGTAGAGCCACATAGCCAGGAAAAGGCAAAGGACTGAGGAGGAATGCAGGCAAAACATACTCTTTTCAGAATCAATAAGCCCTTAAATCAGGTCACTTCCTTACAACCCCTCATTTTGATCTTATATATACAAAGTCATGTTCTTTTCTCTGTTAACTCAAGTTTGTCTCATGAAAGTTATATCCTCTCAATGCAGTGTTTGCCTCTCCTTCCATTTTCCTAAACCAGAGTCACAGCTTTGGTACTACTTCCTCGCGCACTGGAGGTCAAGACAGGCACCACAGTAGAGTCAACACAATTCCCTCTAGCAATAATTAATATTTTTTCATTCATAACCAGATATCTGGAAAATAACAAAATCATTAGGAAGACAGAGCTTTAGATCCTACCAGATAAAAAATAATTGTTCCTTGTTCTGGTGTCAGCTATGGGATTGCTAGTTAGAGAGTACATTTTTTAGGTTTGACCACAGCGTGAATGCTTTGCATGCAAATGACCTGTGCTGCATCACTAAAGGAATGGGCTCAGTTTCCACAAGTTCTCTAACGAGTCCTTACATTGCTTTGTAGTTTCCTACCTTTGTCTTGCATGATTTGCTAACCCTACAGCTTCCGAGTTTTTTACCTGCAGATTGGAATGTGTAGTTTCCTGGAGAAAAAAGTTAACGAACTTTTTCCCATTATGCTGGGGTTTAACCCCAGCTGCCTACTAAGCACCATGCAGCTGCTTGCTCAGTCCTGCACCCGCCACATGGGATGGGGAGGAGAATTGGAAAAAGTTGAAACCCATGGGTTGAGATAAGAACGGCTTGATAATTGAAATAAATAATAACAATAATAATAGAGGGGAAAGAAAGGGGAATAAAACCACAGACAAATGATGCACAGTACAATTGTTCACCATCCAATAACAGATGCCCAGCCCATCCCCAGGTAGTGGTTGGTCCCTTCGGGTCACTCAGTGTGTTATCAGCACTATTCTCATACAAATCTGAAGCAGCACTGTACCACAGACTAGGAAAAAAAAAAAGCTTCTATCCCAGCCAAAACCAGAACACATTATAAAGTACCTTGGGTTTACTGTTTGTTGTGTTTGTGCATATTTGTACCACTTCAAGAGTGTTCAATAAGTGTTAATATAAAACATAGGTGAGGCCAAATATGAAACATAGAGACAAGCTCCAGAGGAGAATAGAACCATCCAAAAATAGGCTGATGCTTTACCTTAATATGAATATTTAGGAATTATGAATTTGCTGCAAGACTGTAGTAAAACTTTTAGACTAATATGGGGGGCTTTTTTGTCTCTTCTATAATGGTAATGTTTGTACGTTTTATAGCTTAGACAGAAGTGCATAAGAAATGAGTGGACTGAAATCAGATCTATACTAATTTGTAATCTATAGTATAGCTTTGCAGTCTTTGAGACAATTTTACTTATTCATCAATAGATAAAATTTGCACATGTGTATGTTAGGCTAATATATGTGATATTATAATATGATAATATTACCTTGCCAGTATAGTTCATTATGTTATACAGTCTGTATCATCAATTTTAGTTTCCTTTTTTGATGTATTCAGATGTGCACCAGGACCCAGCTTAGAGATACCATATTGTTTCTTGGAGAATGCCCTTGAGTGTGCTTGAGGAGCTGTCGTGTGTGAGACGTGAGCAGCATTGCTTGCAGAAAGGGTGGAAGTTTGTTTCAAAGCGTATGTATGTAGTAATCCTGTGTTGCAGTGCGTACTTTAAATCCCCAGGAAAGCTCTTCCAACTGTCAGAATCATTGTTCAATGAGTAGCAAGCAGCAGTGATGGGCAGATTTGTCACCTGGAAGGTCGGTGCTATGTCACTTTACTAAGCATTTTGGTAGAGCTTCAAAGAGGGTTCATGTGGGAGGCCAGGTAAGAGTCTAATCTCACTTTGTGGCCTCACGATAACACCAAGGAATGAAAAGTGAACGTGAGGGCAGGGTGTGACATGCTGCAGGGAGACATGCAATGTAAATTACCTAAATTTGGCTGATTTTTCACAGATGTGTTTATTTTTAGAAGTTTATTTCAAATTTAAATAGGGATGTGGCTGACAATCTAATTGAATATTAAATTCTACCAAAAAAATCAACCTTGGGTGATCAACCAAGAGAGACAGGCAACATAACTTTTTATAAATATTGCATGCCAAGGAACATTGTGTCACTTGCTGAAACGAATGGAACAAAATGTTGCTTTCTGGCACAAAGCTTAGAAATGGAGAAAATTGCAATCAATCAAATACAGCAACATTAGTGAAACTTGTGTGAAAAATCTAGTCAAAACCTAGGAATGTAACTGTGTAACTGTCTTCCATTATTGCTCATTCAGCTCATGTGCAATCTCATTGTGAGATTTAAGTTTTATTCTCATCACACTTTTAATCAAGGCTTCATTGTGAGAAGAATTCCATTGAAATATCCATGAACTGTTGCTTGAGGGCTTTTTTCTTTTTTCCAGTGATTTTTCTCTCATTTAAATTTGAGAATGTCTGCATGTGCCTACAATGTAGTGTATTTTAATGTATTTACTTATGGTAGTCATGTTAGACATAGAAGGAAGTATAAAATTTTTCTTTGACCTTGGTAATAAAGGATAACATACTCCAAAGTTGCAACCCACATTCGTCTGTATCAACAAATGCCTTTTTACACCTAAGGTAAACCCAGCCAATGACAACAGATTTGGATGCAATAGAATTAGGGACACAAAAGAAGAAGCTAATCATAGAAATTATTTATATGCTTACTTCTCAGCTGATGAGTTATTTTGTTGTTGTGGAAGTTACTTGAAATACATTTTGCTGTATTTACAAACATATGCAGCATCCTCCTAAATAAGTTAGGCTATATGAATTTGGTAGTAAATAATATTGCCAGGGGCTTTTTAGTTCCCATATAAGGAACAGCAGCTGTATGTGCATGCATGTTTTTCTGTGTGTTCAGCTGAACTGCCATTTTTTGACACCATCTTGTATGATGTGTTTTCAGTGTTTCTTCCTGTATAAAAAATTTGCATCGCACCTGAGAGGAAAAGAAAAGCTGGTATTAAGATAAAACTTGCAAACAATTCATGCTATCTTATTTACTTTTATTTTTTCTTCTTACTTTAATGCAGTAACTGTCTATTGATCATAATTACTTTTCATAATGAAGAAAGCATCTCTGCCATTTAGAATCTGTTTATGGTCAACAGGCTTGGACAGATATCAAAGCAGTTCATAGAATCATAGAAAACTAGGTTGGAAAGGACCTCAAGGGTCCAACCTTTCTGGATAAGCATGAGCTAGACTAGATGTCCCAGCACCCTGTCCAGCCCAATCTTAAAAGTGCCCAGTGCTGGGGAATCCACCAGTTCCCTGGAGAAATTATTCCAGTGGCTGGTTGTTCTCATTGTGAAAAATCTTCCTCCTGTGTCCAAATGGAATCTCCCCAGGAGAAATTTGTGCCCATCATCCCTTGTCCTTTTCATGTGACTTCTTATGAAAAAGGAGTCTCCATCTTCTTTGTAACCACCCTTTAAATACTGGAACATGGTGATAAGGTCTCTCCTAAGCCTTCTTTGCTCAAGGCTGAACAAACCCGGCTCTTTCAGCCTCTCCTCATACACAGACTTCCCAGTCCTTGATCATCTTTGTGGCTCTTCTCTGGACCCTCTCCAGCCTGTATACACCTTTTTTCTTATAGCGGGATGCAAAACTGAATGCACTATTCCAGGTGTGGCCTGACAAGAGCTGAAGGTTGTTGTCACTGTTGAAAACTGCAGCCACCATTTTGGCTATTTTGTCTTGAAAATCAAGAGGACTTAACATCACTTCCCTTTATCCCTGTCTGCAAAAATGTAAGAACAACCATCGTAAGAGCAGGGAAAACTGAAATTAAAGTGATGAAGAAAATATATTAAAGCTCAGGCTCACAAGGCATATCTAAGCCTAGATTCAGTAGATTTTAATAATTCCTAAATGCCTGTGTAAATAAATACAGTTCATAATGCTCTAGGAAGAAATAAAATCACATTTCTAGTAAAAGACATCTTGATAATTGCTGTGGAACAAGTGCTGGTCTCCATGACACCAGAAGAATCCAAAATAACCATCATGAATTCATTGTTGTTTACTTGGGATTTTTTCTTAGGGTGAATAGGGATAGCTTCTAATCTTACACTAGTAGAAGTTATTACATTGATTACTGATTTTAATTACTCTTAAAAAATAATACAGTATTACAGAAAGTCATTCAAATACAGAGGAAGTTCTGAGTCTCCATCAGACAATATGTAATATACTTGGATAGTTTTTGCTCTGAGTTATGTAAGTTTAGTATGTATTAGCTCTATTGAAATCAATGTAATTTTTTTTCAGTTTGTGTGTTTTAGTGGTATTTCAGAGAATAGAATATGGCCTGGTTTTTAGATGACAAATGTAAAAGGGGACTCTAGAAACAGAATCTACTATTTACTCTTTGATAATGTCAATTGGTTAAATTAAGTAAAGGAACAGTTAGGGGTTTATTGCCTTTAAGTAGCTACTTTCATTGCTGTTAAGCTGGTTTTACAAGCACTGAGACCGAAAAACCCACACTTATTTACTTCTTTCTTTTGTACAGAATTCCACAGGACTTTACTTTTTTGTCCTACAGAATTTTTCTCTCATTTGAAAGGCTATGTTTTATGTGTATAATCATTTTATTTGCCAGTTCATCATTGCTGAATAACTCGTAGTAGTCTTTCAATTAATTTCCTGTGTGACGTACATGTCTGAGCCTCTACCTCCAAATCAAAGTATTTCCATTAATTTCCATCACTGTTTTGTTCATTCTTTTATGAAACAGCAGGAATCCTTGCTAATGGGAAAAACCTATATTGAAACAATACTTTTTTATTTTTGTTCTTCGCCATCCCTTTCCATGCAAATTCTAATTTACTTTAGTCGTATGCTGTTGTTTGCTTATAACTTTGGTTATAAGCTATATGTGAAGTGGGTGTGTATGTATAAAAGTTTAGTGTGGCTTCTAGTGATTTCCACTACCTTACCAAATGGGACATAGAGTTTTGAGCTGCATCAGTCTGGCCAAGTGTAAAACAGATCCATTCATGAAAGTTTATGGGGAACTTTTCCCCCTTGTTTACATTAGTAACCACAGATTTTAATAGATGTATTCTGAGATTTTTTTTAGATGAATTATGTGTAAAATAAATATAGATATTTAAGGTTTTATTTTATTAGATATTTATTACATATATTTATATATAAATTTATTTTTATATATATTCCTTTGCCTTCAAGTAAGAGACTTTCAGCCACAGTTTTATGTAGCCTTCCCAGAAGTCCGTACGTAGCTGAAAGATTGTGAAGTACTAGACTCAATGTTGTGAACACTGTGGCAACAAAAAGTTGAGGTATTTTAGCCATGTATCACCAGTCTGCAGGGACTTCTGAGTACTGCTATATACTTTATTGTCTGTCTCACTTAATCATCCCCTTAACGGTTATAGTTTATTGTTCTCACTTTAAAGACCATTAAGTCTGAAACAAATCAATTTTGCATTTTATAATGTACCATATTTTTTTGAAAGTTTCATATGGAAAGATAAATTTGAAGAAAACTATAACAATAAAATTTATTGCTTGAAATCATACTTAATCTTTTGCTATGTATAAGCTGTAATAAATAACACTGTTGTTAAAGGTTAAGTATTGGAACAGGGAGGAAAATCGTAGGATAACAGTAAATATTAAAGTAAAATATATTGGCCTTTAGCCTTTTTTTTAAAGGACTAGATGACTATGAATTCTGAAATTTGTTTCCTGATTTTGAGTGGCAGCAGATGTAAGGGTCTTAAAGTCTCTTTTGAAAGATCATCTGTTGGTTAAACTGAGTCATAAGAGCATATGTTTAAATTTTTGTAAACCAGAGGCACGGCACTCAAAAAACATTTAGACAAATTATAGTGAACCTGTCTGCTTATGGCTGGTACTGTTTTATGTTGAAGAAGAGCAACACAATTGTTATTCAAAATGACATTCTGTCTAGTGAGATAATGAAAATCAATGAAATATATGCTAAACTGTCATCAGATTTTTTTTTCTCATACATGAAATATTTTTTGGAAAAGAATAAGATGTGAGGTTCACATGTAAAGTAAGGCAGTCCCACTCAGCAAAAGCAGCACGAGATATCAGCATTCTGTGCATGCTGTGGGAAGGACAAGAAGAAAAGTTCTTCCTCTGGGAAGATCTGTATGAACTCTTTTTTGGAGGAGGAGGAAAAATTAACATCAATATTAAAGTGCAGTTGGGTTGGATCAGAAGTCTTGATGATGCATCTGGGAGCGGAATAATGTAAATCATTGCAGGTATAATTATGAAGGTAATTGCAGTGCGGTATAAGGAGTACCAAAAAAAAATGAAATTAAAAAATTGCAAAGCAAATAAATCACGAGCAGCCAAAAGACAAAAGTTTGTGATAAATGGCTCATTTAGACCTGCAGTGCTGTGTGGGCAAAAGTGGATTGCAATCATAGCCATTTCAAAAATGAAAACATTAAGAGAAAAGGAAATTGGACAGAAATGGCATGGAAATTACAGCCTTTGATCTGTTTTGAAGAACCTTTTATGAAACATCATTGTGAGTGGGCAGCAAATTCTTTACAATCTCCACTTAAAGCACTTGTGAAAGCTTGGAGACCATGAGGCTGAAATAAATGATTTAGCATGGATTGTGGGAACGCATCTCACTCTGCTGACCTTTTTTTGCTTTTAAAGCAGCACAAAATTGCACTGAATGTTTAGTGCAACAATATAGAATGTACGTAATATATGTAATATAGAACATAGCTTATCGCAATGATGTAGAACAGAAACTATTTCCTGTAGTAGCACTAGCCCTTCATTTTCTGTAAGATCGGGAACTATAGGTGAGGATACACTGTATGTTGGTTTTAGAGATGTGTTAGATAGAAGTGCAGACGGGGTTTGCAGCTTATGCTTTTGAGGGCTCGCTTAGTCTGGGCTGGGTAAGTCTCTGTCTAAACTTACCACAAGTTCATTCCTGAGGAAGATCGTGTCTTTTTCTGTGTAACAGTGCATCATTTTGAACCTTCTGAGCTATCCTGCTGTCTTGAGAGAATTCAATGTCTCAAGGTGGAAATCTGGTGTATATACAGAGAAAAGAGTTAAATTGTTAACATGAGTAATACACTGTAATTGCCAAAGCATAGCCCAGCTCTGCAGTAGCTACAATTATATTAAGCTCTGGGGCTATGAAACAAAGATCATCATGAACTTGTTCAATCACTATTAAAATATCTGTAACACTGTTGTAAAACATTAATGTATGGATGTATTTGGCAGTGCTTCTTATTAAATACCAGTAATTAAAATCAAAATATATTTGGTTAGCTGTCCCATTCTGTAAAGTTTGAGTAATTAGCTTTCAGGTAATTGGTCAGATTAGTAATTGTACATAAAATGATTATTGTCAATGGGAAGAAATATGTTACATCCTGATTTGAAGGATCATGAATGCTGTCACATAAAAGAATAAGCACACTATTTTACATTTCAGTAAACAACAGCTGGATTCTTCCAAGAGTGCCGCGTAAATCAGATTCAAGCTGCCTGAAGCAAAATCCCTGTTTATTTTTGTATTTTATTTGACTTGACTGGGTTCTGTTTTCATTAACATTTTCTATCTGAACTTTTGAATCAGAGAACCTTCTCATTCTCCAGAAAAAGTCAAGTTTTCTTATAATTTGTGAAATTTTTGGTCTCTTTTTAGCATTAGCATTATTACGGTGGAAAATACTCTCCATTATATCTAAAAAAAGATTATAGGAAAAATTAATGTAAAAATAGTGAAAATGTTTACTCATTTGTAGACTAATTGATGTTCTAATTTTGGATTATTGAGTTATTAAGTGGGGAGACAGGGCTGTATTTTGCCGTTGTGCTGCTGCTGTTGTAATTATCAATCATTTATGGAGTTTATGTATAGCTGCTGTTTACATCTTAGGCAGATAAAAAATTTCATCCATGCCCTGAAGTGTTCTCAGTCTAAAATTAGACAAAAGAACAACAAAAGAGGTAGCTGATTATAGTGGCTCTAGGAGTGGAAGGTTGGAAAGAATGCGTTATTGTTTCCGTGCTGTCCCCTTACCCCTTTCCATTTGAAATGTCTGCTTTTAACAAATTGCAGACTTGTACTGCCCCATCATCCAGACCATTAATAAAGATGTTAAAACAGGACTGGACGCAGAAGTGACCCCTGTGTTACAACCGCTGGTTACTGGCCTCCAACTAGACTGTGTACCACTGATCATCACCTTCTGTGCCTAGCTGTTCAGCCAGTTTTCAAGTCACCTCACTGCCTGTGAATCTATCTCATATTTATCAGCTTCTCTGCGAGTTTTTTATGGGAAACAGGGACAAAAGCCTTACTGAAGTCAAAGTTGACAATAGCACTCCTTTCCCCTCATCTACAAAGCCAGGGATTCCATCATAGACGGTTGTCAGGGTGGTTAATAATGACTTCCCCATGCTGATTACTCCAAATCACCTTGTCCCTCATGTGCTTGAAAATGCTGGGATTTCCTGCTTCATCAGCCTCTCGGGGATTCAGGTGGGGCTGACCAGCCTGTCGTTCCCTGGGTCCTCCTTCCTGCCCTTCTTGAAGTCTGAAGTGACATTTGCTTTCCTCCAGTCTTTGAACACTTCTCAGTCACTGCAGTTGTTCGAAGATAATCAAGAGTAGCCTTGAAATGGCATCAGGCAGCTACCTCAGCACTTGTGGGTGCATTCCATCAGGGACCATGGTTTTATGTATGTCCAGTTTGCTTAAGTATTCCCTGACCTGATCTTTTTCCATCAAGGATACATTTTGTTGCTCCAGACTTCCCCTTTGGTCTCCAGGGCCTTGAATTCCTGAAGGCTGGTCTTTCTTGCTAGTAGAGACTGAGATGAAGAAGGTATTCAGTTTCTCAGACCTTTTCTATGTCCTGTGTCACCAAGTCCCCTGCCACATTCAGCACTGGGCTTACATTTTCCCTAGTCTTACTTTTGTCACCTATATACTTATGGGAAGCTTTTATTGTTTTTATCATGCCTTGCCAGGTTCAATTCCAGTTCGGCTTTGGATTTCCTAACTGCATCTCTGCATGCTCAGCCAGTATCTATATTCTTCCGAGGTTGCCTCTTCCTGTTTCATGCTTCTGCGTGTTTCATTTTTTGTGTTTGAGTTTTGCTGGGAGCAATTTTTTCATCCATGTAAGCCTCCAGGCTTTTTTTCTTGGTTTTCTGCTTGTTGGGATGGAGCATTTAAGCTGTTGCAGGGAACAATCCTGGCTCTTGCAGCCTCTCCTCATATGACAGATGCTTCAGTCCCTTAATGATCTTTGGGGCTCTTCTTGAGACACACTGCAGTATGTCCATGTCTCTCCTGAGCCAGACACAGCACTCCAGATGTGATTTCATTAGTGTTTGTGTTTTTTTACAGATGGTCATAGCAAGGTTTTCAAGTAATTGATGTGCAAGATGTGTGATTTACATGTGACTAGCACTTTCATAAGTGTAGAGGAGTAAAGTTTGCAGGAAAGAAAAGGGAATAAAAAAAGCAGTCTGAAGAGTCAACAGAGGAAAGTCAGTGGGGTAGCAAGCACAACTAATTGGGAGCAGCGAAACAGAGCAGAAGGATGAGATTCATATATCGGGAAGGTGAGTGGGAGGGTGAGGATGTAGCTAAAGCTTGATAAAAAGTTAATTGAAGGCAATAGGAATCTTTTATGTTTATTTCAGCAAATTCTGGTTAGGGAACAGGTTGTAGAAGTCGCAGGTTGTTAGAAATAAGATACACCCTGTCTAGACTTCAAGATTTCCTGAAGTTCAGCCATAGAAAGTGCCTCTAGGGCTTTTAAACCTGCTTTCTTGGGTTGGTGTCTGATGATTGCTTTGGTACCTCAGTGAGATGCGCTTGGAAGAGGGACTGAGTCTACTAACAGCTGTTTCAGAAGGGCATTCTAATTTATAAAAGGTGTTCTTTCAGTGGAATAAACCTCTGCCTGGTTGTGGTTGAAGTACATTACACAGATGTTCCAAAGAGTGAGTATCTTAATATATCTGTCTCTTCAGAACATGGAAAAGATGCACAAAACAAAAACAGGGCCAAAGGGATATTTTAAATTGCCAGGTCCTCATGGGGAAGATAAAAGCCAAACTTTGATTTGCTGCTTAAATTATACATATTTTTATACTGAGCCATTGAACTGTTGAGAAGCTTAAATGGTCCTAATAAGGGTAGCATGAGATTTGAGAAGCTTTATTGTATAAGAACAGCATCATGTATTTTGTGTGAGCCTTAAACCCTGGTAGGACTACCCTTTATCCTTACTTTCTGGGGGATGGTTTGTTTTTCAAGTATTTCCATATCTTATTTTTTGTTACTGTTTTATAACTAACTTGAGGGTAAGCTCTAATGTGCTAAACCCATGCTAGTTATTTAGTTCTGCTGCTGTCGGCTTCTTCAACCCTAAATCTCCAAAAAGTGTTTTGGTTCCCTACTGAAATCTCCTTGTTAAGGAGTATTACTGCTATGGTCATCTCCAGGTAGCAAATGACTAACTCAGTGGAATGTCCAGTGCTAGCATGTCTGTTTTGTCTTTGTGAAATGCTGTGATACCTATTCTGTTGAATTTATAGAATCCACCAACCCCTGCATAATCTTTGGTATCCAAATCGTTAAAAGAGTATTCAATATTAAAAAAAAAAGAAAAAGAAAGTTCCTCAAAGTTCTAAGTTTCCAAATGCCACATGCTCTTGTATATTTAGGAATTTTGTGTAATGTGCCCAAACAATTGGCAGGTTAGGTCCCCTGCGTACTAGAGAGGTGAATTCCAAAGTCTAGAACCAGTAAAATACTTGCTAGGAGTCTCTTGGCTTCCTTTCCTTACAAAGAGTTGTTATACCATTTATACTGAAAATAATTACAGTCCTGTAAGTACAGGCATCCACGGTATCTCCAGTGTGAAGTACTTTCTTCTAGAACGCGAGTATATTCGTGTAATAGGTATTAACATATTTATCTTCTGATAGCAAGTAATAGGTAATTGGAAAAGGACTCACAGATGACAGATTGATAACTAAGGCAATATGATTCAGCCAAGGATTTCATATAGTTGCATAGGATTATGGGGCGATAGGGAATGAGGTGGATTTCTAAGCCAATTCTTAGTTGCTTATATTTGGCGCTATATGAAAGCATTACAGCTTCTGAATAGAAAATGGGGAATTGCTTTAGCAGTAGCCAAAGACTCACTGTATTTTATTTGTTTTGTTTTTGGGATGTGATAGAGGAAATGGAAGACTGGAGTCAAATCGCTTTTACCCATTCTTACTAAAGTATTGTTTTATGTTAGGGGATTTTATCTTCTTTTCAAACTTCAAGAAGAAAATATGAAAAATAACCTTTATTACCGTTCAGTGATATTTATAGGGATGGTGAAGGAATAGGTCATGAGAAGATATTTCTCAAGTTTTAACACACTGACTTTTTCATTACCATAGCAGGTGGTCATTTTCATATAAATGAAACTTGTAAATAGCAACCCACCTTTTCATATGGATTCAATTACAGTGAATGCTTCCAAAAGCCAAATACATGGGAAAAAATAAAACCTCTTCCATTTCATTCTTTCTCTATCCAAATAAAATGAATCTTTAAATCTTTTTTTTTTCTTTTTTTTTAATATATACTGGTGATAGTCTAAATGCAATAATATATAAAATAATACTGAACTTCTTTTTTTTGGGTCTTTTTTTCTTACTTCCTTTTTTCTTCCCCTTAGTTAATACTAAAGCTATACATAAAGTAATTTAAGTCCAAGCGAAATTTACTTTTTCTGTTTATATGTTTCTAAAATAGCATTCAGGTTTCTCGCAGACTCATATTGAGCTCTGCTATGCTTTTCCCCTTTTGCCACTTAATAGTCTTATAAAACTCACCGTCTTCTTCTGGGATGGTCATTATTATTTCCCAGGCTGCTGTCTTGTGGTAAACAAACTACAGTTCAGTGCGTGGCACCTCATAAACTTGCTGAGAGTTGGATGTATCTTACCTAATTTTAGATCCATAAAAGTTTTACATCATATAAATACATTAAAAAAAAAAGAGATAAAATTATTTAAACTTTCTGCTGTAGGTGTCTCCAGTCTGTTTTTTCTTCCTAGTCTTCTTTTAGCTCAGACTCAGTACCTAAAGTCAAGTGAGACAAATCCCACTCTTAAAGTGCTCAGTGCCTAAGAGGTCTGGCTAAAATGGTAATCTAAGTATTATTGAAGTTACATGAAAAAGAGGCAACACAGTACTGATTACTAATGATGTCATTATCGTGTGTTGGAAATATCCTGCAAAAGTCCATAGTATTTTATGGGGTCCATAAAAGTTTAAATAAAATATCTCCAAGCAAAATGAAATGCATCTTGGAAAAGTCTTGTGAGGTGCCTGAGCAACGTTATAAATAACAATTCTTAAGCACAGCTTAAGGGATGAGAAATACACCTTTTCATAGAAGTACAGCTTTTAAACTGCATGCCCCTAACACCAACAAATGGAAATAAATCCTGCTTCTAGTGAGATTCCCTAGCTGAGGGGCATTTAAAGAAATTATTCCACCAGATGAATTTCCAAAGACATTATTTTTCTAGGCAAGTGGAAGTAGTGTCTTGATACAGTGCTATAGCTTCTGTCTTCAACTCATTAGGTTCTGCTGTAGAAAAACAGATAAAATAACATGAAGAGTTTACACAAAATTAGTCAATTTAACTGGAGGTCCTTACAATTCTTTAAATCTGTCTTTGTGTCCAGCAACCTGCTGGCAAACAAAGACGGCAGTTTAAATCCTTGGCATTTCAGGTCCTTTCAATCATTACTGATGCAGACTTCCTATATAAATGTCTGTTCTGTTGTATTTATTGTGGTGAAGAATGATTCTAAAGAATTGTGTATCTGTTGTACTTTGGCAGAGGTGATTCCCAAGATAACCAATATATGTAGTAATTAGATTTCAGTTTCCCTACCAAAAGCATTGTGATTTAAATTGCTATGCTAGGAGCTACCGAATTCTATCTTGCAAGTCAAGCAGACTTGCAAGAGTACGAATGCTGGAATGCATAAAAAAAAGAGTTCATGATGGCTTAGTGATTATTTTGACATGCAGTTTGTATCTTTTTTAAATTACTGTCACTAAGCTCAACTGATGATGGAAAATATGTATGCATTAATTAGTACAAGGACCAATAAGCATATTAAATCAGGCACATTATTTTTTGCATATAAATTATGATATTATGGAAGAAAGGTTGTTGAGCTGGACATAAAAGTGCTAATAGTGGTTTGTAAAACAGTTTTTATAATGAAAAGATATTGAAGTTGATGATAAAAGGGAGTCTCAGAAGGCAGCATTTAGTATTAAAAAACTAAAGAACTTCTCTTTCCTCACCCTACACCATCCTCATCCAATAGCACTCCCCTTTTTTTCAGCTTCTCTCTTCGTACTATTATAAGCACAAGAGATTGCATCTGAGTCCTCCACACTGGCTCTATATAAAGATTCTGCAGTTTCATTCCAGATTTTTTAGGGGTCCAGATTTCTTGTCTTCAGAGGCATGAATGAGCTTGTTTCAGTTCCTGTGATAGGGACTGTTGATATTATTCTATTTTGCAGATTCTCACTACAAACAGAACATGTAAATCTATTGTACTTTCCAGTTAAATAACCATAAACTGATACTTGAACTACAGAGGTAACTCTAAGTTTCTTATTCATGTTGCATAAAGATTTACTGAAAACTAAGCCATAGGCAGTTTTTAATATTACATTAACAACATTTCACATAATTCTTAACTAACATCTTTCAAACCTTGCTTGGGAAGTGTAAAACAACGACTTGTCACTAAAGAACAGTATCAATAATTTATATGAAGTGTTTTATGAGTGGACATGGTTATATTAAAACTAATAGCCAAAGATGTCTATTTGTATTATTTATATGTATATACAATTTTCAATTCAAACTACATCTAGAGCATTTTACAAGAAGCACGTGACTGTCCGGGAGATGATGTCTGTGTAAAAATTGCTAATTTGCACTCTCCATACTCATCACATGCTACTTAAATAAAGATTACTTTTCTGAGTTCTTAAAGCTAAGCACACAGAAGCTACCCAAATGAGAAACCTCATTTGGAGTAATGGTGAGAACCCAAAGCATCTGTTCATCTGAAAGAGCTGGATGTGTGCAGCATTTCTGAATATTACATTGTTCACTTAACTCCTTGCTTTTTGGCAGTTAATTGGAAAATTAAACCATTTTTAAGATACCAGTTTACCCTTGTGTTTCATAAACACATCTCCTTAATAAACATCATGAAATGACAGACCGGTGAAAGCCCAGATGTAGAATGCTGTAGTCAAGAAATTCCTCATCTGAGAATTTTCTCTGTATTTCTGCCTATAGGGGGATTATATTAAAAAGAAATAATAACTCCTTGGAAAAGCAAGGTTAAAGATTATCTAGGTTTTATTTTCTGATTCTTTCTTGTTTTAAAATCCATTTAATAAGCACAATAAAATAATTGAAATTGGTTTAAAACAATCTGAATAATGAACATCATTAATTGCTGTAAGTTTTCAGAAATTACAGCATATTGGGGTATTCTTTGTTTTCTTTTTGATTTTATCCTCCCCATTTTCATTTCCTATTGCCTGTGGTTTTTCAAAAATTGTAAATAATTTAGAGATGTCCTAGATTTAGAAAATGATGTTTTAAAAATCTATGATTTAAAATGTGCCTGGAAAAGGAACATTATTGTACACAAAAATCATTTTCTTGCTTTTGTATTAAAAGATTATTTGATCAATGATAGACCATTAGTATGACCTCGGTAATATACAAGGATTTAAAAGATATTTTAGTGAAACAATAATTAGGGGCATGGAGGTAATAGAAGCCCACATGGAATTACCAGACATAGTTCATGCCAGACTAAATTGACCACATTCGTTGATGATATAGCTGCTGCTACTTGAGAAATAAAGCTCAGTAAATTTCATCTGTATGGACTTTCTAACATTTAATGTGGACGCACATTTAAAAAGAGGTCTTAGGTGTGTTGTAAATGTGTTTAAAACTGTAAAGTGATTAACACACTGTCAGAAGGGGTAAATATTACAGTGAGCTGTATTTAAAGTTACCGGATAGCTTTTAGCATGATTGTTAAATGAACATCGTTCTTAAATCAGTATTTTTTTACCAATTGATCCTGGAAAGTCAAAAATTTTAAATTTGCTTCTGATACATATTGGAGCTTGTAGAAGGAATAATATGTGCAAGTTTTTTATAAATCCATTAAACTTCCTGCTTTTGTGTGTCATTAAGCAAAATCCTAGAATCATAAAATCATAGAACGGTTTGGGTTGGAAGGGACCTTAAAGATCATCCAGTTCTAAGCCTGATGCCATGGGCAGAGACACTTTCCACTAGACTAGGTTGATCAAAGCCCCAGAGTGGTCTGTCATTTCAGTAGCTCGTAGGAGCAAACAGATTTCTTTACACAGTGATGTACCAAGATATTCAGCATCTACTAAAACATACTTCGGAAGCCAATCCTTTAGTGACCCATCAAGTTCAAAGAAATTCTCTGCAATAGATCATTTCTGTAACAGAACTGAATCCAAAGTTCAAGGCTAGCGTTTTCACTGCTGGATGATTTGTCTTCTGGTTGCATTTGTGCAACTTGATCAGTGAAAACATAGCAGTAGAAAACCCTAGGGAGTTTAGTCTTCTGCTTTTGAAATTCCAAGTTCTGTATTGCCTAACAGTACTATTTCAATATATTTGTAAGGGGCTGGTCAGTACAGCACTTAGCTAAGCGATAAAGGGAAAAAAAAATTATGATTTATTGGAAGAATACCATAATTATATTTCAGAATACTAGGCTACACTTACATTTAGAGTCAGATTCTTTAGTAAGACATAGTCCAGTAATTTATTTAGACATTGAGCTGGGCCTCCTACATGTTATTTGTTATCCAGAATTGCTCCAGAACTACAGACTCCGTATGAATCATATTATGAAATTTGGAAATGCCAGATATAAGTCAATATTTGTGATGTTTATCTGTACAACTCAAGCCAAATCTTCTTCCAGAATGACAAATACTTCTAAAAAAAAGATTGAAATTCAGTTGGCGTAAAAGGTTATATTAGACTGAAGCATTTAAGCCTGGCATTTCCGGGGAGATGCAGCTGCATGAAGGACAACAAAACCCAGAAGAATAAATAATTTGACACAGATTACCGACCTTATTGCAATGCTTATTTATAGGAAAGGGCTTGTGCTTCCTAATGTGCTTGCTATCATCTGGTAGTTTCAGTTTGTTTCGCAAATCTTAGAAAGTGGTATTAGCTGGGGAGCTTGCCCAGTGTTAAGTGTGGTCTGCAGAGTCATATATATTAGCCTAGTAATGTTAATGTGCACATCATGTGAAATACATGGGGTATTCAGACATGGAACTAAATTTTCAGCAGGTGTTTAAGTTACTGAAAATTACAAATTTGGAGATGACTGCCAATTAAAAAAAAAACCCAAAACCCTTCCATCTATTATAATGACATTGCATGTTTGAAGACTTGCGGGAGAGCTTTTTTCTGTTTTGAAAACAGTCAGGATACTTGGTTTATCTAATCAGCTCTTCTCTGGTCCTGAAGTTTGTGGAGGTTTTATTGTCATTGCATTGTTCAGGGAATGAAGTATATATGGATGATTATCTGTCTTTATCTAGGCTGCACTGGTATCTGAGATGGCTTGATATTTTCCTGCTTGTCTTGAAATTTCATTCCTTCCAATTTTCCTTCTAAAACATCAAATACAAGTTTCAAACCTGAAAAATATTTCTGAGATGATCACTGTTGTGAGTCTTTCTAAATACTTCATTTCCCTTCAGAACTGGGTTTCTTCATTTGTTTTTTCTGTCTTGTGAGTTCCCAGGCAAAGTTATTTTATTGAGCTTTCAGTATTGAATTTAACAGCAGCTCAGGCCTTCTGCCAAGTCAGTGTTTTGGGAATGAAATTGTCATTGTTTTTCTTTGTTGTTGAAAAAAATATGATGCTCAAGCTTGAAGCCAAAGTCCTTTTACGTAGAATAAATAATTATCCTGACAAAATTTGCCATTTGTACATGTGGCATGAATTTTGTGAGAACAGAGCAAGATGGGTTACAGCCCTAAAGAATCCTGGTTCTCTTTTCTTGGTTTACTTCAGCAGTCATTCTCCTGGTCTTTAATTGAGAATTCCTTGTGGGGAACAAGGTTTCTGTGTTATGAACTCGCTAGTCTGATGCCATATTTACGCTGGCAAAAAGCCTCGTGCTTCCAGTGTTGGATGCTTTAATAGCTGGAAGCAAAATCTTTACCCTTGATGAAATGGTATCCTGGGTTTCTGTATATATTCTTTTCCTCATTTTTCTCCATTTCACTTTACTATCTGGAGGACTGACTATGGAAAAAGCAGCATCACACCCTTGTGTTCTAGCTAACTGGCTGTATATTAATGTCTCATTTAATCATTAAACCCATGTTTGCTTCCAAGTTATGAAGATGTTGTGCTACGCTGCTAGCCATTAAGAAAACTGAAACATCGGAGATGCTGAAATGTGAAGCAGAGGAAGTGAGCTTGCTGGAAAGTGCATCAGGCATCATTTTAAGATTAGTCTGTTTCACTGGGCTGCTGATTTTGCATATTTGTTTTTATGTTCTGACTTTATCTTTCAATATAACGTTTTTGGTTTATATTGGCACCTAGAGAGCTATGGATGGCAGCGTATTTGTAATATTTTGATGTAAAGATACTGGAATGGAAATTTGGGCATAAGGTTTTCCGTAATATTGTGTGCAAGCTTGACAAAAGTCCGTTAATTTTTCTGTGCTTCAGTTACCCACATACAAAAACGATACATTTCCCAGCTATACAATTCTTCCACACCCTACAGCAAGCAAATACTCTGAATAGTTAGGTAAGGGAACTCAAAACATTTGTATTTAGAGGGTTGGAAGAGAGTAATCCTGCTAATATAGACTTTTCAGAAAGGGAACATTTGTGACTTGCTTATAACTGATTCGTTGCAGATATGTGCAATGACAGTTTGAAAAAATCCGTAGCTTGGTTTGGCTTTGGATTTGGGTGGGTATATTGCAGTATGAAATAATGAGGGCAAATTTAGATAAGTCTCTGATTGTGCATAGCTGGACTAAAGGTACTGATGCAGTCATTTCTTGATTTGCCTGAGCATATAACCATTTGACTAGATAGGATTCACTTGTTGTGTGCATATATACGTATATACCCCAATAATCAGAGTTGGCAAGTATGAATAGAGCTGTACTTTTGACAGAAAACTATTTTTGCTGTAAAAAGGAAAATGTGGATTAAACATATTTAATGTGGATTTAAAATATATGTTCCTCAGATAAATTATTACATTTGTTGTTGAAAGTTTGCTCTAGTTCTGATATAGAACCAAAATATTCTGAAATTTCAAGAGGAGAGACACTTAACTGCAGATGAGAAATACCTATTGTGAGTTGTTGCCTTGACAATACAAGTGAGAAAAAACAAGGAATCCATGTAAGAAAATCAATTAGAAAAAGATTAGAAATCAAATAGAAAAATCGATAAATGTGCTTAAAAATATAGGTTTCAGTGTGTCCTATAACACAGTGAAAACCAGTTTTCCATCTACCCATTTTTCCCTTCCCCATCCATGCCCTCCGAAAACTCAACCCCTTCCCACAAAATACAAGCATCTTTTCAGTTCTACAGGTAGCACCTGCAGGTTGAAAATAGTCAGCAGGAATGTACACACTGGTTTGAGAGGACTGAGGAAGAAACAGAGGAGAGTGCTTTGGGGGTGGGAGGGAAACCCACTGTCACATCTTTTGGCTTCTCATTCGTCCCCAGTATGTTTTTGGATCACTGGTTGTGGGAGTGGCAAGTGGAAGTGTTTCAGACTTAGCTGAAAAGGACTTTGAGGTTTCTCAAATTCATCTCAGTATGGAAGAGGGGAAAAAAAACCCAGCTTGAATTATTTTTACATGAGGAGAGAATTGCTTCCTGCTCAGCACTAGGCAATTTCAGATTGTGGGTCTTAAAGACGTGCAAACACATTTTCATGGTGTTTAACTGCAGGGTTTGGGTTGCAACCGATTCAGAGGAATATTTGAACATTCCCATTGGATATTTGAATAACACAGGATTCAGATTTTTGTCTATAGTATATATACATATGTGTATTTTTACAGCTTCAGTTTTATCATAAAGATAACTGAAAAACATCCTTTCTAAGAGCTGCTCAATGTAAAATATCTGCTGAATATAAATCATGGTGATCCCTTTGCATCTAGCTGTGACGTCTAATGCATCTCTCTCTTAATTAATAGAAGAAGCTGGGAGGAGTCAGGTTGAGCAGAGGGGTCAGAAGAGGGTTAAAGCTGTGTCAGCTGTCTTTCCCCTCATGGCTTTGAACAATTTTGCTTTCCTAGCTGCCTTGGTGCCAACCCTGTGTAATCCTGAGCAATACCTACAGCAGAAGGATTTGCTGTCTGAACACAAATGTGTGTACTTGCCTAGTTGCTTCTTTACACTGTTCTCTGAAGATGCATGCATACCTGCTGTTGGGTCTGTTCCTTATTGTCTTATTATATTGTCCAGTGAAACAACTAAAATACGCAGGAGTAATTAACAAAAGAAAACAAATTTTCTTTATTTTTTTTTCTCTCTCAGCCTGCTGGGAACATACACACAGCCACAGGCTGCAGCTGACCCACTTCTTGATAAATCGCATAGCAAAAATGGCACTGAGGCAGCTAATGCCATCTACTGACTAAAATAACACTACCACCAGGATAGTCGGCTTCAAAACAAGCTGGCAGCGCTGGTAGCATTAAAAATAATCAGGACATTATGTACACCCGTGATTAAAAGTAAGTTGAGCTTGTGAAGTTAAACCAGATGCTTCAGAATTCAGGATTCCTTTGTCTTAAGCTTGTTCTGCAGCAAGAAAGCTAAAATAATCTGTTGTTAGAAATGACTTTCAATAACCTGTTTTCAAAACTGCTGAGTACCTTCTCTCCCATTGTCTTCAGTGAGATTTGTGTCTCCTCAGAATCTCTGAAAACCCATGCTGATACTGGTTTGCTAAAGATAGTTTACATGCTGGGACTCATTTAAAACTGAAAAAAATTGCCCTTTCTCATCCACATTCATTGTTGCAATGAGTTATACCCAAGTGTGTTATAAACCTGATTGCTTTCACTTCAGAGGTGAGACCGAGCTTTTAATTTTAAATACTTCAATATGAAGACGTAATCAGTGTTAGGTATGGCTCTGGTTTATGATAACCTGCAAATAACCACTTAAATATCTTTTCCTGTGTTTGTATTAACAAATGTATTGCTTCGATGCAATATGCAGTGAAATTTGCATTTGAAGTAAGAAAGAGCCACGTTTCCTACTAAAAATCATTCACTGAGCAAGGTGGATTACATAGAAGATACCAGAATCCTTCAAGTTAATAACAAAGAACATTCTCTCTGATAATGGATAATCACCTCTACGCAGTAAAGCAAATCAGTGTGCTCAGCTCTTTTCTTAGACAATTAAATTATAAATCAAAGTTTCATTAAAACAGACGAGGAACTTCAGTATGTAAGCGGGGTGGCGTCACTTTAACTGGTGTCACTTTCCTGTGTGCTGAAATTTTAACACTTTTGAGGCAAAACCCTACTGATCATGTGGAGCATAGAAAGAGATGCTGCCTCTAGACGAAGTGTGTCTGTGCTAGCTGCCTTTCACCAGACAAAATCCTGACTGGATCACTCTTTATTTGACATTTTCTGGCCTATTTTTGTACACCAGATATCCAAAGCTGACGTCTGGGACAGCAACATCACAGCAACTTTGTGCATTTCCTCCTATTCCACAGTGGACCTGCATACTTTATTCATGGCCTCTGGACCGCTGCTTCACTTTATAGCTTTAATACAGAGGAAGTTTAAAAACTTATGGAACTTTCCACAATTTATCCACTTTTTCAGATGAAAAGGACTTTTGATCATTTTGAGGAAACAAGGTCTTTCGCTGAAAAGTAACATGATAAAGGAGGTGTCATAATGTAATAGGGTATGGACTAGTGTACAAGATCTGATATTTATAGTTGATGTTGTTCAGGTCATCTTCTATAGATAGTAAAGTTCAAAAAATGAATAGAATAGAATTAACTCACAATTTCCACTTCCACATCAATTTACCTTTCTGTGCCAGAATCATTTTCATTCCACTATATTAAAACTCTATAACCTTATACCAAGCAGTCTTCATTCCTGTCTTTAAGTAACATTTGCCAAGCTACCTACTATGTCAGATCAGAATAATTCTTAGGTTGACTAAAATCCGTCCATGGCCTAATTTAATTACTCTTTTAAATTTATTCTCCATAGTATCTATTCTAATTAATCCAAGTTTGAGGTCATTATATAATCTTTAACATTTTTAAAGGTATCTCCCACTACTTATAGGTGAGTTTTTTCTCTTAAGTCTGTTGTATAGTAGGTATTTAAAGAGTCATAGAACCTCTTTACAATTCTCAATTTTATTACAGATTTTTTTATTCTGCTTGTTTTTATTTACAGTCACTGTAGATGAGAACAAGTTGAAAAGATATGTAAATTTGTATTAAAACATTCTGTACTTATTGTTAAGATGTTTTTCACCTCTCAAGATTTGACTGCTAATTACCTTTAAAATTTAAAATACATTTTGTACACAGTACATCTCAGCAGTAAACATGTTGAGTGGCAGAATAATAGCTACCATTTCCACTTTTAATAGCTTTTAATCCACCTCCGTATAGGGGAGATATGTTTTGTATTCAGAATGTCGTGGACTGTGCTATTTCACAGGTGTGTACAAAATAGCAACTCAGATAGTCTTGCATTGGGCTTCACTTTGTATGAGCAATCTGCTTCTGTTGATCTTGGATTAAGATCTCCAGGGCCTGTGAATAATCAGGTTTACTCAAGGCCAGCTAGGACAGTTACAATGTTTCTGCAGTTTGCCTTGAATATCCTGTAAAAGTGATAATTTCTTTCTTTATCATAGTTTTTAAATAGTTCAAATGATCATATAATGTATTATTATGTGGTATCTATGGTGGTTCTGAAACTCTGTGTTTATAGTCTTTAGGAGGGGACTTCTTGGTTTCAGTTGCAGTCGTTGGACCCAAAGAGTAATTCCTGTGGAATTTACTGTTAATTTTATTCCTTCTATGTTTGATTGGATGTTTTTATTTTAGAGATCAAGGATGCATTTATTTTGAAGCTTGATAAAGAAATATATCTACCTACATATTTAAATCTTTTTATATAAATATTTACCAACATACTGTATTATATGGGAGTTTTCCTAAACCGAAAGTGTTTTTTTGAGACAAATGTACAACATTTTTGGTTGCTTTTGTGTGAAGTTAAAATGTTGTTTAGTGTTTGCTATGGCTAACATGAAGTTTTGTGTTTCTGGCACAGGTAAGATTTGATCCACATTAGTTTAGTAGTTAAAAACAATAGTATGTGGATGGTTATATTGTTTTCTTTATTTTATAGAGTCATTTAGAGTCTCTAGTCAAGTTACTTATATTCAGAATATTTTCTGGTACTCGCAGAGGACATACAGGAGAAAATATTGAAGGTCTCATGGCAGCAATATATGCAATAGACAACTCGCTGTTGTTTGCTGTATCTAGGAATTTTTAAACAGCTCCATTACAAACTGTGCAGCTTGTACAAGCATGGGTATTTTATTAGCTGTTATAAACTGGAGTACTGGTTTCAGAAAAAACTGCTCAATGGTAATGGCTGACTGAAGGATGAAGATTATGCAAAGAGTATTAGTAAAGAAGTTGTATTTATAAATAGAATATGAAAGACCGTTTTATATTGCTTCATAAAATTTGATGGCTTTAAATGAACCTTTATGCCAAACAAGCCTAGATGGCATGGAGTGGATAGAGCAGGATTACTCGGTGGGTAGGAGGCACAGACCTGAAGTGGGTCATAAGGATCATGAACCAGCTAATGGGCAGAATCCAGCAAAAATCTCCCAATCTCTGGGACAGAGCAGAAGCCTCAAATGGGGTAAAAAAGCTGCACACCCTTCACAGCTGTCCTGCTCATCACTGCTTCTACTGCTTCTCCTGCTGTAAGCTGGTACCTGTGTGGTGCCTTCAGTACCTAACCTGCTTGTGTGTGGGGCCTGTTTCTGCCAGTTTTCATCCATGCTGAGATGATTACCAGAACCTGCCTCCTATAGCCACTTCAGGTTAGCATGAAAACTAGGGAGACACTAACAGGATGGGTTTTGTTTAGAGCCCATGAGCCAAAGCCATGGCAGACTGAGGTGAGAACCCAGGAAACCACTGTGGGCTTGAGCGCCTTACCCTCAGTGTCACTGCATGACAATGGAAATGGAGATGCTCTGTTTCAGAAAGATTGAAAGGAGCCCCTGGACAACCAGGAGCATGCCATGCCTTCTCCTCTGCTCTCCCTTCTTCCTGGCCCTGTTTCTTTTCCAAGAGAAAATCTGCTGCCCAGCACCCCGGGGAGGAGAAGGGTGCTCAATGAGAGGCCATGCAGTGACTTCGCACAGTTTTAAGGTGGCCAGTCCAAAGGCTCTATCTTTGCCAGAAGATGTCAAAATGTTAAAATTAATTATGATTTCTCTTTCTTCTTCTTTCACTAAATATGTAAGCCAGCATATTCAACAGTATTGTGAAATAGGAAGGATCAAAACAACACTTCACACTAAACTGTAATATCAGTTGAATGTATTCTAAGGATGGTGATTGAAATATATAGACTACATGAGAGAGCCTCAGCATGATGTAGTTTTTATTTATTCATTCCTTGCACTTTTTACTTTCCTTCTTGCAACCTTTCTTAGAACTTGTGACTCATTCTTTTGTTGCATTGTTTTCCTCTCTTCCATATTTCACCTCTTCTCTTAGAATGTTCTCTCACTTTGTTCTTGTTTCGTTTTGCTGTTCTGTCTCCTGAATTGCACTCAAGAATCACACCCCTCTATCTGTCACCTTATTCCATGACTGTTTTACTACCTCTAGCACTTTTTAAGTGCTTTGTCCTTTGGTTTTATCCCTTGATACTTGCGCCTTTCAGGATTTCCTTTCCCTTTCCATCATAAGTCTTTTTAGATTAGCGTTTTCCCTGCAGGTTTTTCTGCTCCATCAGCAGTAGTACTGAATTCCCTCTGCAGTAGGAGGAACAGGAGTGGGCAGATTCTAATCCTGTCCTGAGGTAGCATCACCTGTAAAGAGGAGAGGAAAACTTGCGTCTGAATTCAGCCCAGACTTTCCTTTCTCCTGTTGGTGCTGCCAGTGTCAAGGGAAGGACTTGATTTCAAAAGACTGAAATGCCAGTCTGAAACATCAGTTAAGGTCAAAGAGGAGCACACCACCAGTCCTTTTAAATGCTCACTGAGTTTAAATGCTACTATTGAACTTTGTGCGATACAAGGTTGGAGGATTTGATTCCATGCCCATTACTATTTAATTAGTTATTTCTCTTATGAGAAGTTGAATTCGGTTTTTGCTTTTTTTAGCATTTGATCACTGCACTCCACATCTTCTTGTCCAAAGTCTCCTAATAAGTAAATATTGCATAACAACAGAAGATGATGGGAAAAATTGTGTTCCAGTGGGGTACACCAAATTTTGGAATATTGCATTAAGCTCCACTGCTTAGCCATTACTTAATCAAGTCTTCATTGATTTTATATATGTTTTAGCTGAATTCTTTGTGTACCTCTTCTTTCTTCTCCAGTGGAGGAAGGGAACAGTAGATAAAAATATCTCTGCCTAGTCAGAGCAGATATGGCTGAAAAGGTGTTTTTTGGGAAGACCACTTCTAGATACTACTAGACCTCATAAGCAGTTGTTCATGTGCATCCATCTTCATGTGCAAACCTAAACCGACTTCTTTTTTTGTGTATATTTTGTTGGGTTTTGTTTGTTTGTTTGTTTTTTAATAAAGCTGTCATCAAAGGGAAAGTTATGTTTAGGTCAGAAAATGTTCAGCTTCAGGCAATAAAGTTATTCTTCAGCTTTTAATGGTTATTTTCTGTTCCGTCTCTTCGGTGCCTTAGAAACACTTCACAAAGCAAGGCTTCTAAGGTGCCAGGAGCAGACACTGGCAAGGGGTTCAGCAAGCAGGACCTAAAATAACACTTAAATGTAGGTGCATAGTGAAGAGAGGATAAAGATGATCATAGGTAGCAGCTGTACAAGGTGAAACTACATTTCAGTTTAACTGTAGTGGCCTACATATGTCATCATAGGTTCAGTGCCGTCCATGCTCTCCACTTTCTTTTGAAGCTCTGTTTCTCCATCAGTCTTCTGGCAATGACAGCAGATACTCTTAGGACTGTTATGATGTGTCCAGATTAAGAAGAGAATGCTAAAAAAATAGGAAAATGTCAAATAAGATCACCAGGGGACTAGATAACCTGAATTTTACAGAAGCAGCAGGTTGTTTACTCTAGCAAAAGGAAGACTAAGAGCAATATTGAAGAATATTGATGGTATAAATACCAGTTGGGGAAAAGTAGTATTGAAGCTAAAAGACAACTATGGCCATGAATAAATTGAGACTTGAGATTAGAGGAAGCTTTTCAATCATGAGAACTATGAGATTCAGAAACAAACTTCATGTTAATGTAGAAAGAGAAATATCCTGAACTGAATTTAAGAGGATTTTGAAAGATTTCTAGAAAGAACTACATGGCATTGTCAAATACTGGAATATCACTTTAATTGCCTCATCTCCTAGCTTTTCCTTTGGACTACATTCTACAAAAATTGAAGAGTTTTTAATGATTTGATAATATTTGAGAACATTTTTTAAAATGTTTGTTTACATGCATATGTATTATCTCTTATAAAAGGTCTCCTGGGAAGCATTTTTTGTAAAAGTCTATCTATGGAAACATCCATTTAACCCTTTGGATGTCCTCAAAGATACTTTCACATGTTTCTTTTAGTTTCTCTTATGGATAAGTGGGAGGTGCTTTGTTCCACCAGTTGGAATTATTTCAGAGTCTGTACAAAACCTGAAAATTTTCTCTAAACATCAAAAAAAAAATTTCTTAGTTGTAGGATCTTGCCCATCTGACACAATTAGACTGAGTTCTTCTAAAGTTGAAACAGTGAACTGAGCTTCACAACTCTCTGAATCAGTCATTCTCAATAATAGCAGTTTTCAGAAGCTTTATTCTTTCCCCTTTACTTGTTTTTCAGTGCAATTAGGATGAGCATTGTTTAAGCTTATCCACACACTCTGATAAGATGTTATGTTCCAGAAAATGAGTACTTCACTTTTAGGTTGCAGCTCTAATGGTCTCCACTCTGAAACTCCAGTGCATGAGTTTTTGTGCATACTGTTTTGTCTGCCGTTACTGGGTTGCCCTTAATTATATTGATATATTCAAAGATTTCTCATATGTAAAAGACTAAAATGCTGCATCATATTTTGCTAGTATGTTTTCCCTTCCATTTACATTTCTTAAAATGCCTTGGAATTTTGTCACAGTGCCTTCATACATATGCATGACATGCCACTGCAGAAGACAGAACTCTTTATCTTTAGAACTTATGAAAAATGCATTCAGACTTCAAAGATAAATTAGAAATCAAGATTTCTGATTAGATATTTTGGGATTCAAATCATATGAGACCACTAGAATGTAGACAATAAAAAGGTGCTTCTAATGTGTCTTTAGAGAGAGAAAATATCTTGCATAAATCTCAAGCAGTCTTCTAAACATTTGGGAGGCAGGAAATACAAAACATAAGTGAAAATGACAATTTTGCTTCCTACAGTTTGTGGCTTTTGATAGTTTTAATATGATTGCATATTGTTTCTTTCCTGCTACATCACTAAAAGATCTGAAGTATCCTGGAGTAATCCATGTTCTATACATCATAATTCACTGAAATACAGACAGAAACAAAACATGACATAGCATCATGATTTAAAATGTCTTTAAGCATTATGTGCTGACATAAATAAATGTTAGCATTAAACTTTGTTTTATTAGTACATTTCTAATAAATGTGACATTCTTACCTGCTTTTTACTGTAAACACTTGTTTTGTTAGCAGGGGGAAACCACTAGCAGTTTTTGTAAAGATGGAAACTTTTTACTAACTTTCAACCCTCACAGATGTACCAATTTAAATTCTTTACAAATGAATGACTTTAATTAGGAATTTAAAATGTAAATCAAATATCACAGCCCATTGCTAATCTGTGCTTACTAAAATTTGCAGTAATTTGTATTAAAAATATTTTGCCTGACTTCCCAAAAAAAAAAAAAAAAAGAGCAGCTTCTATTGTGAAACCTGTTATGCTGATAGATTTATTGAACTGCAGTAGTGGGCTACCTGGAGCTATTAATATAAAACAAGAAAAATACTGATAGAAATTATTCTAATTTTTGAACCATAAGCATCTTGAGATGAACAAATAGAAATGTCAGAACTGCATACCCAAACTTAGAATCTGCAAACAAATATTAACACTTTTAGTCTTATTCTTGGTACCTTTAAGTCTTACATTTTATTATTTTGTTTTCCTGCTTTCAAGGGGAAAACCCAAGGTTGTTAAATTTATGAAGGTTGTAAGATCTTTGAACTATGTCCAGTGCCTACAGCTTGTGGAATTCATACGCTTCACCATTTGAAAGGGATTCACCAGTTTGCTCTTTCAGTGATTATATAGTAGTCCAGCGAAAGTCTCTCTTCTGTAATTAGAAAGTGAACCCACAAAACAAAAACCTTGTTCTGCAGCAGAACAACAATGTCAAAACAGAATCTGCTTCCTGTTTTTAACAATAACAAAAAAGTTGTCTGTGTTCAAAACTGTCCTCTCCACTGGGCCAGTTCATTAACAGATAATGTTTGATTAACAGATAATGGGCTACGGAACTGTGGACAGGGGTAGAGCAGTTTATGGAGACATCATAGCAGCCTTCCAATATCTGAAGGGGGCCTATAAGGATGCTGGGGAGGGACTCTTCATTAGAGACTGTAGTGATAGGACAAGGGATAATGGGTTAAAACTTAAACAGTGGAAGTTTAGATTGGATATAAGGAAGAAGTTCTTTACTGTAAGGGTGGTGAGGCACTG